>JAVSBS010028388.1:0-12636 GCA_033124195.1 Coracias cyanogaster | reverse complement strand
CGCCCTGGCGGCGGTGCTGGAGGGGCGCGCTCGGGGCCTGTGGGGTGAAGGAGGGGGCTGAGGAGGGGGATTTGGGGAGCCTGGGGGGGCTGTGGGGGAGTTGGGGGGCTGAGGAAGTCCTGGGTGGGTCGTAGGGGAACGGGCTGAGGGGTGGGGGAGCTGGAGAGGCTTGGGGAGGGGTCATGGATGGGGGTTCTGGAGCTCTGGGGGTGCAGAAGCTGGGGGGCTGTTGTGGAGGATGTGGGGGTTCAGATGGTGGCAGGGGAGGTGGTTTCTGGGGGGTCTGTAGTTCAGGGTGGGGTTGGACAGGGGTTCTCTGGGTGAGGGGTGCTGTTGGGGGGGTCCCCATGCTACGGACCAAGCTCTGACCCACCTCTTGCCCCCACAGTGAGCCCTGCGGCTTCGAGCCCACGTACCAGGAGCTGGCGAGCGCCGTGAAGGAGGAGTACCCCGACATCGAGATCGAGTCCAGGCTGGGGGGCACAGGTGGGGCCTAAGGGGTCACTACAGGGTGTGCTGTGGCTGGAGTGACCCCAGCCCGCCCCCACAGTGGGGTTTGAAACCTCGTGGTGAGGCTGGGGGGGTTGTGCCCCTGTTGCGTATTGCAGGGGCTGCCCCTCCCTGGGGTCTTGTTGGATGCAGAGACTCTGGAGCCTGGGAGCCTGCCAGGAGCAGGGCAAGAGCCACCCGAGCTGTCTGGGGGTGCACTGGGTGCTCTGTCAAGCTGGTCCTGCCACCATGGTATGGTCTGGGGGTGCCACTGTGGTGCTTCAGTCTCCTGGACACTGGTGCTGGGGTTTGGTGTGACAGGAACGGTAGCAGAATGGGTGTGGGGGTTGGTGGCACCACGCAGGGCAGGAGCTCAGCTTATGGTTTGGCCTTCTGTGCTCTGAAGGTGCCTTCGAGATTGAGATCAACGGGCAGCTGGTCTTCTCCAAGCTGGAGAACGGAGGCTTTCCCTACGAGAAGGACGTAAGTACCTTGCCCTGCAGGGAGGTTTGGTTTTCCAGTGAGCTCCCCTGTGACCAGTTTTTCCCTCTATGTCTCTGCTTCACCACCCGCCAGCTCTGCCTGAGCTCTGGTGAAGCCTCACGATCCCGTCAGGTGTTGTTCCCCTTTCTGCCACCCTGCTGGGACCTGCTCCAGGTCCCGCTGTGGTACGGTGCGAGCCTGAGCCGCTGCTTGTGTGGGAAGGGGGAGGCCTGTTCCTGGAGCTTCTGCCTCAGCCTGGCCACAATTTGGGGCCGTGGCACTGCCTGACCTCCACGTGTTGTGTCTGAGTGCTCCCGATCACTGCATCTGCCCCCGCATCCAAGCTGCTCTTTCTCGCGTCAGACCTTGTGGCGAGGGCAGCCCAAAGTGTGACCCCCTCCCCTCTGTCTCCTCAGCTGATTGAAGCGATTCGCAGAGCAAGGAATGGGGAACCACTGGAGAAAATCACCAACAGCCGCCCGCCCTGCGTCATCCTGTAGCCCCGCGCCTGGCTGGGATCTCCCGGTGTCCCCCTGCTTCGCTCCTCACCGCCTGCGTTACCTTCCTGCACAACTGGGGACATCAGGGGAGACCGGGGACATCGAGGGGAACATGAGAGCATAAAGAACCTCCTGGGAAATGCCACCGTGGCGCTGGGGGTGAGAGCTGGGATGGGCAGAGCTGTGGTACTGGTGTCACTGGGCTGGCCGTGCTGGGGAGGCTGTTGTGGCCTGCTCCTGCCGCACCTGACCTGCTGGGGGGTGTAGCTGCGCCGTGGGGCAGCCCCCCTGCCTGCCTTTGCCTCCTCCATGGGCAGCAGTGCAGGGGGGGCTCCCCCTTCCCTCAGCTGCTGGGGATTTGGGGGTCCCCTGGCCCTGTGAACGCTCTGCCCAGCCCTGGAGGCAGCCAGGCCGGGTGTTGGAGAGGACTTGGCAGCTTCAGGCCTCCCAGAAGGTTAATGCAGAGGGAAAACCACTCGCTGTCAACTCGAGTGTGATTCGTTAATGATTAAAGTCTCTCGTGTCACTGTTTAAACCAGCGTGAGGGCAGCAGGGACCGGCTGCCCCGGCCGGGCCTGGGAACCCCGGCTCGGCTGCGTCCCCACGGCCAGGAGGTTTATTTAACGGCTGCGAATGTCAACCCCCTCCCCGTTCTCAGGCTCTCACCTCTCGCTTTCCGCATGTAATGACTCTGCCCTTCGCCACGGGGCAGCTGAGCTGGCGGAGGGGCCCCTATTTATTCTATACTGTGTATAAACCCAACGGCCCGGTGCTGAATAAAGGACAACGTGGCCCCTCTCGTGTCCCTCGAGTACGGGGGTGGGACACGGGCACCGAGGCGCGAAAGTGGGGTTAGATCAGGTCCCGGCTCCTGCCTGCCCTGCCCTTGGTCAGCGAGCAGGACTTTTACCCTCCAGGAAAGCAGATCCTGCCCTTCGCTGCCTCCTCGAGTGGTGGCAGCTGAGGCCAGGAGGGAGACAGTGGTCCCCAGGAGATGGAGCTGAGTCCCCTGCACCCACAACGAAGAGGGAACCACGCAGACAAGGGGAGTAGAAAAAAAACCAACCATGTACAATTATCAAATATACATCTGGGTTCGATAGAGTCGGCTTCAAAAGAATTGAAGAGGAGCCAGGGCGTGAGCCCAGCATCCACCTGCTCTCAGTGCAAGTCCGTGTGTCCCGGCGCGGCTGGGGCGCCGGGGGAGGAGGGTGGCAGTGGCGGCGACGGTCACGGGATGAGCCGGACCAGGACAGCCCTGAAGAGGTGGCAGGTGGTGGAGGAGCCTTTGGAGTGATGGTGGCAGGGTGTCCTTCTCTGGGCAGAGCTCCCCGGGCTCCTTCTGGTCACGGTCCGAGCATCGTCCAGCTCCGAATGGCTTGTGGGTCACCACTACCAGCGCCCAGTGCAGCACCGGGCACCACGGGTGACCCTTCTCTGTCCCCATGCTTGCTGCCACGCTGTCCCACAGCGTCCTGGGCTCTCCCAGCCCTCCGTGGCTGGTGTCACCCCATGGCGTTACGGGCAGAGGGAACAGCCCCTGGCCTCGCCGTGTGCTGTCCCTCCCCAAGCTGCCTCGGTGAAGTTTTTTTGGGGGGGAGGGTGTCTCTCCATGGCCTGGCCCTACACGGCTGCGTCGTCAGGGCCAGCCAGGCCAAGGTACTCGGGGTTCTCGGCCGTGGGTGTCGTGCTGGGACCACCCTCGGGGCCACCGGCCTTGGGGGGCTCCTGGTTCCAGTAGTAGGGATTGTCGAAGGCTTGGCTGAAGGGGGCAGGCGGGCCAGGGGGTGCCAGGTACTCGGGGTTCTCCACAGTGTGGCCGAAGGGTCCTGGGAAGGGGTGTTTGGCCTCCTTGATGAGCCCGTTCTTACCCTGGTGCCCCTTGGGCTTGTCCGGTGGGGATGGGGGTGCACAGGGGTGCCGGGGTGGGGAACGCTGCTCCCCACCCTGATTCACGTACTCTGCAGGGACAAGGGACGCGTTAGGGACCACCGTGGCTGGGTGGGTGCGCGGGCTCAGCTGCCCTCCTTACCTGGCATGGTGATGCGGGGGGCCAGGGCAGTGAAGCCTTCAGGATCCAGGCCCTCGCTCTCCTCAGCCGCCGGCCCGGTGGGATCCTCGCTGTACCGCGGCAGGGTGCCGGGCTCCCGCACCGATGGGCTCTGCAGAGCCGCCTTGGCTGCGCCATCCCCCTCCGGCACCTCTGCCATGGGACCCTCCGGCCCCTCTGCCAGTCCCGGGGGTGGGAAGGGGAAGGCGGCCAAGCTCTCGCCCTCCTCCAAGTCAGCCGGGGTCTCCGCCGTGCTCTGGGTGCAGGAATGGACACGGAGTTGGGTGCTTGCCACCCACACCGAGGACACTGTCCTGGTGCCCACAGACAGGGCCCCCAGGCAGCACAGCAGGGGCCTTTGCTTCCCACATTCCCTCAACATGGACACGGTGCCAGCCTTGGGCTGCCCCAGCGCCGGGTCACCCCATGGCTCTGTCAAAAAAGGGGGGCTCTTGCCTGGTCCTCACAGCCCCACCCCACCTACCCGTGTGGAGGAGATGCGGCTGCGGTAGGTGGTGGAGGTCTCAGCACTGAAGAAGCCCTGGTGAGGGACCAGGTACTCCTCGGCATCCACCAGATCGTCCATGTCCTCCTCCTCCAGCAGCGCCCGGTAGAAGGTGCTGTCGATGGAGCCGGGCAGCCCAGCCATGTCGTTCTGGGGGGGCGAGGGCAGCGGTCAGTGCCCGCAGTGGTCACTGTCCACACCAGCGTGCTGGTGACAGGGACAGGACCCCCGGGGACCCACGTACCTGGATGACCACAAAGCGCTGGGGGTCTCGGGCCATGCGGGAGAACTCGGTGACCAGCTCCCGAAATTTGGGCCGGCACTCAGAGTCGATCATCCAGCCTGGGGCAGAACCGGGCGCAGTCAGGGCTGGGAGCGAGGTGCCACCGTGACGTCCCCATCCCCAGGCCGTGTCCTCATCCCCCTCCCCGTACATTTCACCATGATCATGTAGACATCAATGGTGCAGATGGGCGGCTGCGGCAGCCTCTCGCCCTTCTCCAGCAGGTCGGGGATCTCCCGGGCAGGGATCCCGTCGTAGGGTTTCGCCCCGAAGGTCATCAGCTCCCACACGGTGACACCTGGGGGTGACCGGGATGGGGGTGAGTGGAGCCCTGGCCTGTCCCCGCACACCCACCCTGGCACTGAGCCCTGACGTACCGTAGCTCCAGACATCGCTCTGGTGGGTGAAGCGCCGGCGGAGGATGGACTCCAGCGCCATCCACTTGATGGGGACCTGGGACAGGGAGGATGATGAGGTGAGGAGGACTAGGGGAGAGCACTGTGGTCCCCATCACTCTGTCCCCGTGTCCCCAAGCCCCACCTTGCCGCCGTCGGCGTGGTACTCAGTCTCATCGATGTCAAGCAGCCGGGCCAGCCCAAAGTCGGTGATCTTGACGTGGTTGGGGCTCTTGACCAGGACATTGCGAGCGGCCAGGTCCCGGTGCACCAGCCGCACCTCCTCCAGGTAACTCATGCCCTGCGGACAGCACGCATCAGGCTGGCCCCAGGCCACGGTTGTGTCCCCAAGGTACCCCCAGAGCCCCCGTCCTACCTTGGCGATCTGCACACACCAGTTGAGCAGGTCCTGGGAGCCGATGCGGTCCTTGTTCTCCCGCACATAGTCCAGGAGGCAGCCGTAGGGCATCAGCTGCGTCACCAGCTGCACCGTGGATGTCAGGCAGATGCCCAGCAGCCGCGACACGTAGGGGCTGCCCACCCCTGCCATCACGTAGGCCTCCTGCGGGCAGGGTTGGGGGTGGTCAGGCTGGGCAAGGGGCTGCCACCGGCACCGCTCGCCCACTGGCACCGCTGGCACACTCACGTCCAGGATCTCCTTGTTGGCTTTGGGCGATGTGTTCTCCCGCAAGACCTTGATGGCCACCGGGATCTTCACACTCTCCCCATCGGGGATCCAGATGCCCTGAGAGGGGGGTCAGTGGTGAGGGGGTGTGGAGCAGGGAGGGTCCCAGCCTGGCAGCAGCACCCCCAAACCCCTCACCTTATAGACAGTGCCAAAAGCGCCAGAGCCCAAGACTTTCACTTTCTTGAGCTCCGTCTCCTTGAGGATCCGCATCTGGGCCTGGTTGGGGAGGGCCCCGCTGGGCGTCAGCGGCTCCACCAGCTACGGGACACAGATGGGTGAGGGGGGCCAAGCTCCTGGCACCCCCCAAGGGTTGGGGGTCCACACCCTCCCCTGAGGTGAGCAGCAGGTCCCGGCATCCCCACCTCGGTCTCCTGCAGCAGGCGCCTCATGGTGTGTTTCCGCTCCTGCTGCCGCCGGCGCTTGACGCAGATGACGGTGATGAGCAGGAGGACAACGAGCAGCAGAGCCCCAACCACGCCAGCGATGATGGACGTCACCTGGCTGAGGGACAGGAGGTGGGAGACACAGTGACAGGGTGGGGGTCCCGGCTGGAGGAGCCCCCGCAGCACCCAGAGGGTTGGGGGTCAGGGTGACACAGGGCACCCACACTCATACCTCGGCTTCTGGTCCACAGGACAACCGTCTTCATCCCGGATGGTGCACCTGGGGACACAGTGTGCAGCATCCCCTGGGTCAGCAGCCCCCCACAGCCCCCTGCCCGCGCCCAGCCAGGCTCTCCCACCCCTCCCCAACTCACGAGTGGGTGCAGTTGGTGGGGCAGAGCTGGCAGATGCCGTCTTCGTCTGGGTACTTCCAGACAGGCACGAAGGAGGCATCGGCCTTCACGCCGCTGGGGCAGTGCCGCACGCACTGCTGAGCATCCTTGTAGTGGGCACAAGCCACGCACTGATCCGCGTCCTGCGGGACAAGGGGGTGTGAGGGACCCCGGGGTCCAGACCCACCCCTCCATGTCCCCTCCATGTCCCCTCCCCATCCTCACCGATCCGAAGCAGGTCTCGGTGCCGTTCTGGGGCTGGCACTCGGGGTGGCAGGGCAGGCACCGCGTCCCGTTGGCGTGCTCCCGGATGGCTCTGCGGGGCGAAGGGACCCGTGCGGTGGGTGCAGGGCCCTGGACTCCCCCTGCAATGGGGGGGAGGGAGGCTCTGCCCACTGTCCCCAGGGCACGTTGCTCACCCATCCAGGAGGTTGCAGGAGGCCACGCACTCTTGGCCACGCAGGAACCGTTCGCAGGCGACGCACTGGGTCGGGCCCGGGCCCCAGCAGTGCCCGTGGGCGCAGAGGTGGAAGCAAACCAGGCCCTCACTCTCTGTTGGGTGGGGGAAAACGTGAGCAACGCCGGTGGGGTCCATCAGCTCCCTCCCAGCCCCTCCACCTCCCATGGGTGCTGCTTACCGCACTGCTCGGGGGGCTTGTTGTGGGTCTGGAAGAGGTGCTGGCGGGGGTTGCGGAAGATGCTGCCCCACGGCACCTTCTGGAGGAAGCAGAGCTGGGGGTTGTGGTGGACAAGGACCATCCCGCTGCTGATCTCCTGCAGGGCGCGGAGCCCCAGCGCCCGCACTGCCAGGTCCTGCAGCGTCAGCGAGTAGGCGCCGCTGCCGAGACACCGACGGGTCAGCGCACGCGGACCCCCACTCTGCGTCCCCACGTCCCCCCCGCCACATCCCTGTCCCCGCTCACTTGTGCAGGACGCGGCCTCGGATGACCCGCAGGTTTTGGAAGACGCCCAGGTCCTGCCAGGCGGGTGGCCAGGCGGCGATGTAGAGGAAGCCTGCGGGGAGCCAAGGGTTGTGTCACCACCCCGTGCCCCCACCCCGTCTAAAACCCCCAGATCCCCCCCACTCTCACCTGTCAGCTCTTCCAGGCTCTCGAAGACCTGCAGCAGTTTGGGGTCCAGGGGCGGTGTGTTCGTGCTGGGGTCCCTGCCAGGGAGGGGAGGGAGGTTGGTTGGTGGGGGGGGGGTCCCGACGGCCACCCACAGGCTTAGGCGGGGGACACGAGGCACTCACCCATCAAAGGTCTCGGGCAGGAAGGCCAGGCTGCCGAAGATCTTGGTGCAGCCAGCAAAGTGCTGGATGTTGGAGGCGTTCACGGCGCGGACGCCCTTGAGGAAATCCACTCCCAGCCCGTAGCACACTGAGGGGGGGTACAGCAGGGCTGGGGTGCTCCACCAGGACCCCCGCTCCCCCCAAAACGCTCACCGCTCCTGCTCCACCAGCCATGGACAGACCCGCACCCAGAGCACCCCTGGGGGCCCCAGAGCCCCCCTTCCAGTTGCAGGGGGAGGGCTGCTCACCCTCCGGGCAGGGCTTGCTGCACTTCTCACACTTCTGGACGTTGTTGACCGTGACCTCCTGGCTGTTCTGGGGACACACGAGGGTGCAGGACCCCACCTCCGTTGCCAGGTAGTTATCTGGGTGGGGCGGGGGGGAGCAGAGAGGGGGGTCAGGGCCATGGCAGCTCATCACCGGCCCCCCCGCCAGCGTGGTACCCACAGGGACACTGGCTGACGCAGCTGGCACCAAAGGTGTAACGCCCGTCGCGGTTGGGCACCGACTCAAAGGTGTCCGAGTTGTAGATGACGAGGGGGGGACAGTGCAGCTCGCAGATCCCGCTCCGGTTGAAGTTCAGGCATGCCTGGGGCGGGAAGAACAGCTGGTGTGAGACCCTGCTATGCCCCCCGGGACCCCCCCCAGTCCCCGGTGCCCCGGTCCCGGTGCGCACCAGGCAGTCGGAGTGCTTGGGGCCGGTGCAGCCGGCGGCACACTGCTCGTGGCAGCAGTCGGTCGGCTTCGTGCCCTTGCAGCGCGGGCAGCCGTGGCAGATGCTGTTGGTCACTGGGCGGGGAGAAAAAGGGAGAAGGTGGGGACTGATCCCCGGGATGAGGAGCTGGGGGGTAGGTGGGTTCCCAGGGATTGGGGGAGGGGTCTGTGGGGTGAGGATTTGGGTGCTGAGTAGGGGCAGTGGGGCAGGGATCTGGGGGAGGCAAGAGGGAATGACCAGGGAAGAGATTTTAGGGATCTCTGAGGCAGGGATCTGGGTGCCAAGAAGAGGTCAATGGGGCAAGGATTTGGGGAGTCAAGTGGGGGTCTCTAGAGCAGGCATTCTGGGGAGTTGGCGGGGGGGGACAAGCAGAAGGTCCAGGGGGTCCTGGGGCCAGGATTTCAGTGGCAAATAGTGGTCAACGGGGCACGGATGTGAAGGGAGGGGGATTCCCAGGGATTTTGGAGGCACCCAGGGGGCAGGGGTTTTGGGGGTCCCTGGAGGGGGGGCAGAGCTGGCTGTGGGCCCCATACTCACGTGTCTGGCAGTCCTGCGGCCCCTCGCCCCAGCAGTGCCCCTCGGCACACAGCGCCCGGCAGTCAGGACCTGCGCCAGGGGCGGGGACTGTGAGCGGGCGATGCCAAGGGAAGGACGGCAACCCCCGGACCCCCTCCCTGGGTACAACCCCCCTCCCAGCCGGGGTGCGGGTGCTCACAGCTGCGGCTGCGGGTGCTCTCCACCTGGGTCTCGCCGCGGAGCTCGTTGTGCCGGTGGAAGATGTCGGACCAGAGGATGGTCTCCTGGAAGCAAAGCTGGGGGTTCCTCTCGATGCGCACCCCTCCCTTCAGGATCTCTGTGTGGGGAGAGGCCGGGGGGGGTCAGCACCAGGACAGGGGGATCCTGAAGCCCCATGGGGACACCTCGACCTAGACAGGGACCTAGTGTGCCATGGGGAGCATCCAGCCCTGGATGTGGACCTGGAGTTCCATGGGGTCACCCAGCCCTGGTCCTGCCACCCCATGGGGAACACCCAGCCCCAGGCAGGGACCTAGAGCTCCAGGCAAGGGCTCCTGGGGACCAGGAGCTCCAGGAGTGGGGCTGGCAGCCCTGGGTGGGGATCAGCAGCTCCAGGGAGGATTGGCAGCCCTGGGCACCTACCCTAGGCAGGACCCAGCATCTCCCAGCCCCAAGAGCAGCAACCCACAGCCCCGAGCACCCCATGTCATAAGCAACCACCCCAGGGAGGGGGTCCACGACCTGTGAGGTGCCGCATGCCGAGCTGGCGCAGCCCCAGCGTGCCGTTGGGGCTGGCGTTGCCCACCACGGCCAGGGCGTAACGCTCCTGGAAGAGCTGCGTGCCGCGGATGATGCGCAGGCTCTGCAGCTCCAGCTGGCTCACTTGGTTCTCCGCGATCAGCACGTAGCCCTGCACCTCCTTGATGTCCTGGGGATGGAGGGACAGGGGTGAGGGGCTGCCCAGACCCCCGCCATGCCCCTCCCAGGCTGTTCCCCCACCCTGCACACCTTGAGGAAGGCAGTGTCGGCATCGGGGGGCAGATAGGTGAGCTCCAGGTTGCCCTGCACCACCTGGCAGCCCTGGTAGAGGTGCCGCAGAGTCTCGTAGTGGCTCTCGGGGCTGGAGGGACGCAGCAGCTTCATGTCGGTCCCCGTGCAGACTGCGGGGACGAAGCGAGAGCTCAGTGGGGTCCCCTCGCCCAGCCCATCCTTGTCCCCGCAGCGAAACCGAGCCACCGGCTGCACCGGCCTCGGCGGGAACCGCCGTGGATCCGGTGGTGGCCGTTTTATCTCCGGGACTGCTCCCAACAGCTTCCGATGGGCTTCCTGGATGGCCGCTGGCAGCACGCGGCAAAGCTGCTCCCGCTTTGGCACCCGGCCCTGGCCCCACACGACGGACAACCGGGGGCCGACGTCGCCCCGTGCCCGCCGTGGCCACCGGCTGCTGCTGGGGACCAGGCTGGCACCCACCAACCCGGCCGAGCCGTGCCGGAGGCCGGAGCGGGGGCCTCAGGCAGGAATGTTGGGCCCACGCCGGCGAGGCGGCCGCGCCAAGACAAGACCCGATTGTTGAGCGGCGGCGGCGGCTGCCGGAGCCTGGCTGCGGGGGGCTGCTGGACTGGAGACCATCCCCGGGGCATCGGGGCGGGTGAGGGGGTGCAGGGTGGGGGGGCCGCGGGAGCCTGCCCAAGGCCCTGGGCCGGGCAGGTGAGTCACGGCCATGGGTGGCACGGGGCCCCCGGCCGCCCGCTCCCGGCAGGAACCGCCTTTTCAGGTCGGGCGTGTTTGGGGAGCAGCGGTGACGCAGGGCTGGCGGGCACGGCCCAGCCCCGGCGCACCCGCAGCCCCCGGCACCGCGCCGGGATCACCCCCCCACAACGCACCAGACCCCATCCCAGCGCCAACACCCAGCCTGGCACGGTCCCGGCGTTGGCCCCGGTGCCACCAGCCCTGAGCTGCCACCGGCCCTTCGCTGGGTGCACGGGGGCACCGAGACGCGTGGGGCTCAGGCAGCCGTGCCCAGGGCAGGGGTTTGGCATCTCGGTCCCCGGCTGGAGGGGGCTGCCGGCTGCGCTGCGGCTGAGTGACAGCCCCCGGTGCTGGCAGCTGCCTGCACGGCCTCATGGCCGGGGGACCAGGCTGGCAGCCGCCGCCTCTACCTGCTGCAGGGCCGCCAAGCCAGGGAGAACCCACCGGGCACAGCCAGGGAGCGGGAAAACCCCTGAATTTGGGGTTCAGCTCTCAGCCCACCATGGTGGCCTCGGCTGTGCGGCAGACGGTCCCCCCAGGAGGAAAACATGCCACCGCGGCAGGCGGCCAAAGCTCAAGGTCTGCCCTCACCTGCCCGGCAGCGCGGGCAGAGGATGCCACAGGCTTTCCCGGAGCGAAGGGCAGGGCGAGCGGTGGCGGCAGGGCCAGATCCTGGTGGGATCCCGGCTCTGTCCCGTGGGCTTTGGCCCTGCCTGCTCCTCCAGGTCCCCAATCAAGCACCAGGAGGGGCAGGCAATGATCCATCCTGCCTGGCTCGCTGCGGCAGGCAGTGCCACCATGGAGCTCTGCCCGCAGGTAGCCACCGAGGCGTCCGGCAAAGCCCCTCGGCCTCATGCCCACAGAGCTGCTGCGGCTCCAGCGCTCCTCAGGCTGGGGCTGCTGGTCATCCCCTCCCCGCCAGCACACGGGTCTGGCCCCAGGGATGGGCTTGGGGTGGTGGGGACACATCGGTGCGTCCTCAGCCTGGAACCGGGAGCTCCCCTGGCACAGACCCTCTGAGCGAGGCGATCCGTGGGGTGCTGGGAGCAGAGGGCACCCAGTGAACCCCCACAGCCCTGCAGCAGCCTGGAGAAAGCAGCGGGGTCAAATCCTGCGGGTCACTTTTGGGGCTGCTGACGCCCACCTTGGGGCCCCCAGCCCCATCCCCTGCCGCCCCCAGCCCCGGCCGAGGCCCCGGGACCGGGCAGGGCTCCTGCCCGGGCTGCTCCGGCTCCCTCCGCGGCCGCTCTCCCGGGCTGGGCAGGGTGCGGCACGTCGAGAATGTGGATGGGAGCGACGGGGACGCACCCACCCACCCACCCACCCACCCACCCGCTGCGTGGGGCACCGCGCCTGCCCCGCACCCCGAAACCGCCCCGCGGCTCCGCCAAGGGAACCCCGCACCCTTGGGGGGTCCCGCTCCCCCCCGCCCCGTCGCCGCTTCTCCAGGCGTTACCGGGGGGGGATCCTCGCTCCGGACGGCACCGGGACCCCCAAACTCCTCCCGGGGCAGCGGAGCCAGCACTCGTCTGCTCGGAGTGCTCGGAGTGGGGGAGCCCGGGGTGGGCAGCGAGCAGGGCGGCCCAGTCCAGCCCAGTGCCTCCCAGTCCAGCCCAGTCCGGCCCCCAGCTCCTGCGGGGCGACACCGGGGACGCGCTGCCCTCGGCGGGGCTACCGGGGAGGGGTTTGGAGGGACCGAGGGGACACCGAGGGAGAGCGGGGAGGGAGGTGGGAGGTGGGAGGGGGCGGTCCCGTCACTTTCAACCGAGCAGCTCCCGGGCACACCGGACCCCGCTGCCCCCCACCCCGGTCCCCTCCCGGTACCTCCCCCCGCGACCCCGGTGCCGGTCGCTCCCGTGCAAAACTTTGCTCCCAAGTCCCGCCGCCGCCGAGGGGACACTCCAGCGGCCCGGTGTCCTCCCGGTCCCCGGTGTCCGTCCCTCCCCCCCCCAACTCCCCGGTGTCCCCGCGGTCCCGGTCCGGTCGGACCCACCTTCGGCGGCGGCGGCGGGGCAGAGAGCGGCGAGCAGGAGCCCGGCGAGCAGGAGCCCGGGCCGGGGGCAGCGTCCGGCGGGGATCATGGTGCTCAGCGCGGGCCGCGGCCCATGGTCCCGCCGGCCGCTCCGGGAAAGTTTGCGGTGCGGAGCCGCCGCCTCCCGCCGCTCCCGGGCTCCGCCTCGCGGGGACGCGCCGCGCT
>JAVSBS010028385.1:8971-35344 GCA_033124195.1 Coracias cyanogaster | reverse complement strand
CAGCCCGCGGCTGTCGGCGGTTCTCCGGGCACCGGAGCGCGGTCAGCCCGCCGGAGCTGCCGCAGGCTGGGCTCCGCTCAGCACCTGCAAGGCCAGGAGCGACGCTTCTGCTTGCCATTCCTTCCGGGATCGCCTCGGTTTCCTTCGGGTGGGCACGCAGGCGGGCCAGGCCTGTCCTGCCCCTTCTCGGCAGCGCGTCACGGTGAGGAGCGGAACTGCCCCCGGCCCGGGCAGGGGCTCCTGCGCGTCGTCGCCCGCAGTTACGCTCGTCAGGAACACTTCTTAAGTCCCGGGAGTCTTCCAGCGGCCGGGCTGAGCTCCAGCCTGGTTGTACCTGCCGCGGTTCCCAGCGTGGCATCGTGAACAGCGCGCCCAGGCAGTGGGTGCCCGGCCCAGTTTCCCCGCTTTGGGTCGCCCCCCAGGCAGCCCTCGCTGCTCCTCGTCCGCGGCGGAGCTGGGAACGTCCCCGGCTTGCAGAGGAGCCGAGCCGCTCTGCTGCAGGGACTGCCTGCCGGAGCTGGGTCGCTAGTGGGCATGGAGTTTTAATTTTTCCCGAGTAGTTCATGATCTGAGGCTTCTGTCACGCTGAGACGGTGGTTTTGTGTCAGATGTTCAGTACAGTTTGAAATGCCAGGTGAACCTGCCAACGTTCTTCAAGTTAGTTTTGAACCATTATGAATAGCTGGTTCTTACTCTGAATTAAAGGACCATCAATTGGTAATTGTTAAATTCTTTGCATGGTGTGTTTTCTTTTTTTCCTTATTCCTTTTTTTTCTACTCTTCTCCCCCCCCCCATGTGTTAGCTTGGTTATTTTTGTAAAGTACTTGCAATAGTAGTTTCAACATCCCAACTGTGAGGGATCACTCTTTTCTGTGGAGAGAAGATGATTCATTTCTTTGCTAAATGTTAGGTCTGGGCCATTCTCTTAAGCACATTTTGAGTGAAAGAATGATTGGAGCAAGATAAGGCAGTGCTCAGTTTTTAACCTAAAATGTAAATAGACTTCTGAGTGAAAACCCTTGTGATTCTTCCACTGAACTTCTTTTGATATGCATGACAGGTCCAAAGCATGAAACAGAGGAAAAAGTTGATTTTTTTTTTAAGGTGACCTCTGTAGGTTTTAAAAAGTCCACCTGTGCTGTCAAAATGTTATTATAACAGCATAATGGATATCAAGGTGGTTTAGCTGATATATAACCTTCATTTTGCCTTTTGTAAAAATAGTCCCAAGCTATTTTTAGCCTTTCCCTTCTCCATGCTAGATCAGGACAAGGAGCCTGTGTAAACAAATGAAGGGGATTGTGGGTTGTGTGATGTGCTGAAAAGTTAGCAGCTGGATTGACCTAACCCTGGGTTAACTTTATCCATTGGGCTCCAGTCCCTGCCGAGAACATTGCTGTGGATCCTTGTCCTTAGGAAATTGGTATTTAACACCACTCTGGAGGACAGCTGTAGCTGAAAAAGAAAATGAGTTCAGTGGCTGGTGGAAGAGTGGTGTTGGAGCATTCTAAACTGTGTGGGGTTGCCTGGCCTATTTTTCTGCTCTGTGCTAAGATGAGATGTAGTGCAGTGTTAGGAGAGCCTGGGCACTTTGGCTCTGGCAGTGAGTAAAGCAAATAGGTAGGTACCTACAGGCAGCTTGCTGCCTGACAGGTCAGGGACAGCCCTAACTTCTGTATTCACTCTGTGCCCAGCAAACTGTTTCACCTGGTCCCTTTCTGTAGTCAACCACAAGTTTGCTGATGAAAAGTAAACCCCACAATATTTTGTTGCCTTAGTAATAAAAATAAGAAAACGTTTCTTCTGAAAGATACCTTTTCGTGGAGAAAATAATCATAGGATGTCAGAGTTTTGCTGCCTGTTTTCTTAGATGGATGTGCGCAACAGGACCAGGGATAAAGTATTTGCACCGTGGCAGAGACTACAGTTTAAAAAGCTTTTTGTTCTGAATTCTACCTGTAATTCACTGTCCTGTATTACCTGCAGCAGGTCATAGTGGGTGGTTGGTAAAAGATGTGCTCCTATAGCTTAGGATAGTAGTTTAGTGCCTTTGCAATGTTCTGGGTCAGCTACAGAATCAACTTGTCAGTTTAGTTCTCATGGATGTCTGTAAGACTGACACTGAGGTACCAGGGTTCCTGCCTGGGAACCATGAGTTACATCCTTAAAGGAAAAGAAAAAAAACCCAAACTTTTGATTTGAATAGCCAGGAAAACACACATCAGTTTATGCAAGGAAAGGGAGTAATTTCTGTAGTAATGAAAGCTGATTCAGGTCCTACCATTTGCAGAATATCCAAGACTGAGATTTTAGGCTCCAGTGGGCATCTTTTCTAAAGAAACAGATAAAAAGCACAAGAGTGAACCTTACCTTTCATTTGGGGTGATTATTTCTCATGGTACTTTTATTCCAGATTTAACAGTGTTTGTATACTATCTAGTATCCCTCTTGACTATTTGCTGAAAAAAAAAAATTGTGATTTTTTTTTTTAAGAAAGAATTGGTAATGGGTGCACCACTTACTCCCTTAACAATTGAAGATACAGGTATCTAAGCTTTTTTTTTCCTGTTCAAACCTAGTTACACAAGTAGGTCACACTGAGTGGGCCATATGTGAGTAGGTCGTGTTGCCAGGTGAAGTTAGGCATGTCTACTTCTTTTCCCTGTAAATTGTTGTTGGATTGCTCAAGGAATATGTTTCAGGGAAAACGCTAAATTGAGGCACTCTGTGGCTATGTAAATGTTGAAGTTTTAAGCACAGAAAATGTAAAATTAAAAAAAGGTATATGGAAAAAAGACATGCAGCTGACACTGGATATAGAGCTTATGCTGGTGGAGAAAAAAGAGAAGCCATCTCACAGGCACATTACCTGGGATGCTGTCTGTGCCCCGCCTGGCCAGCTGCATTTGCCTTGGGCATCTCACCATAACCCTGCCTTGACAATGCTTCTAAAAGCTGTTATGTTGAGCCATAGGTCCATATGCAAAATGAACAAGACACATTTTTCAATGCATCTTTAAAACTGTGTGGAGAAATGGGAAGTCTCTGTTCTGCAGGATGTGGCATCAGTCCTACATATATGGTAATGGTATTCACAAATACAGAGAAAGTCTCAAGAAGCTTATCATACAATGTCTTAGTTGAAGATAGTACAAGAATTAAGAGCTGCCCTACTTAATTTAGTGGGTTCATTTTCCCTTTCTCTCTGTATATCCATATTTCTCTGTGTGAGTATGTAGACATTTGAAGAAGGGGAGTATAAAAATTGCATGAGTTCTTTACCTTTCATGGAATATACATGGTGAGTTACTCAGATGAACAGGAATTGACTACTAGCTTTTCAGGTTTTTGTGTGGCCTGAATCTTACAGTAAAAATGTTCTTGCTTTCCAGATCATGTGAACCCCCAAGTACCAGTGCTGCCCATGCCGGCAGAAGAGGCAGTGCCTGGACAAGGGCAGCGGTTTCTGTGCTGGATCATCACACTGTATATGGGACATGCTCCACCTCAGGGTAGGACAGAGGAGGAAGGCTCTGGTCCCACCCAAACCAAGTAGGTTTGTTATATCTGGATGTATTACATTCTCTGACAGAATTTGAAGCCCTTCCCAAGGGCTGAATTTCTGTGCTCGATTAAAGAACACCTGCTCTAATTAATTATTAACAGTGCAACATTGCTGTTGTTCATGAATTACAAAAGTTAAGGAAGGTGATGCATGGTGGATGGTTTGTATTGTTTGTACTGTGGTCTCTATGTTCATGTTTGGAAAGGGCAGTTTGGATCAGGTTATGTAAAAGCTCATACAAGCATAGTTCTTTGGACACTGTTAGAGGCAGAGTTTCACAGTGTTAAAGCACTGGAGGGGGTGAATCCATCCCAGACTTTAGGCACCATTTGAAGTATTTACACCAAGTGAGAATAGTTTTGAATTACAGATTTTTTTTTTTCTTGGTGAGTGTCAAAAGTTAGGTAAAGTGAAGGTAAGTAGAAAGTAGGTAGGCTTTTTTTTTTCCTGAAGGCCAGTTCTGTTTTTTTTCTCCAGCTTGTTTGAGAGCAGTCCCACTGAAGCTGTATGCTCAACTTACAGAATGTATTTCAAATTACTCTTTCTTTTTTTCTCTTTCTGAACTCATTGGGTATGGCAGTGTTGGTGTGGGGGGACATCTGCAAATAGGTAAACAGGCCCTGTCCCTGCTCATGGATGGCCAGAACTCACTTAGGTTTAATAACAAGGTGTGTGAAGGGCCACGTGGTGTTTCAGAAAGAGGTAAGAGAAGAATCTCAAACATTTGAGGTACATAGCGTCTTGAAAGACTGATTTCAATTTTTGTTAGTGTGCTGGAGGAGGCCCAAGGGCCCAAGCCAAGAGAAACAAGTGGCCAAGAAGGGTGTGGAGAGAGTCAGTGGTGTAGGACTCACACTAGCATTGTCCTGCTACCTGGAGAGTAGAGGAGGTACTGGTGTCAGGCATGCATGAGAATTGTATATCAGATAAGAGGAACATCGTGCATAACAAAAGAATTGGTGTGATAAATGTGGAAAATAGAAGCAGAATTACATACAGTGGCAGAGGGAAGGTGAAGATCCTAAAATTCCAGAGGAGCTGAAGCATCAGACTGGATTTTAACAGCACTGCCTCTTCAGAGCTGTGAGTTGGCAGGTGTTTAGTATTGCAATGAGGCTGGTAGCTTGAGAAAGGTGGGAGCTGAACACCTGAGAAGGTACATGTGCTTGGGAGAGGTCAAAAGGAAGACATCTGGTAGAGAGCTGTGAACAAAGCTTTATCAGAAAGGGCAGTCCCTTGATATTTTTGTGCTTATTCAGTAGTGACTACATCATACCAATGAGGATTTGCTAGCAGTCTAGCTTGGGTAAAGAGAAGGAAAGAAGAGTTTCTTAGAGAACCCTGGTGTTGTGTAGCTCACTCACCATAATAGAAAGCATCTTGGGACAGCAGAGGCATAGAAAGAGTTCTTTTTTAATGTGCTCACTCTGAGTGAGTGATTGAATAAATTTAGTAACTTTAATCAGATTTACTGTCAGATGTTTCATCTTGTAGGATGAAATTAGTTTCTGGTGCAAAACACCAGCACAAGACCAAGTAGCTAGAGCGTAAAACTGTTTGGTTTATATTTAGAAGCAATTTAGAAGGTTCATTTTGAAGGGGATATCGAGCTGTGTCTGGCATGAAAACCAATGCCTTAATTGAAATTAGTGTTAATACTATTTATGTCTGTCTTAAACTTGAACTTGTCCCTAACTCCACTTGGGAGAAGGTTGGTGTTAATTCTGTGCCTTTGCTAAACACGTAGAATGCACGGAGTGTGTATGCTTTAATAGCTGACATAGCCAAGCCATGCTGTGTAAAGGCCTGGTGCTTTTGTTTCTGAAATGCATGTGGTTGGAACTCACTGCGACAAGCAGGAGTACCTGTAATGGTGTGCATTTGGTTGCAGCCCAGACAGTATTATTAGGATTTGGAGTAGATGCATCATAGATACCTGACAAGTACCACATTTGGAATTACATTTGCATTCCATTTGATTTACTCAATTGCATTGCTTAGCATGGTTTAGTGTGGGTTTTATTTTTTTAAGCCTAGCCATGTGTAACATAAAAGTTACTCTGGTATTTGGTGTTTCCACCCGCTGTTCCACCCTCTATGCTTTCTGAACTGTGGCAGCATTTCAAATAAAGTATTCTTCTGTTCCTGTATCTTCAAGATATTTTAGGACTCATTATGAATATAGAGAACAGCAAGAAACATTTTGCTTTTTAGCTAAGATTAAGTAGATATAAATTGGTAAGATTATCATTGCATATTTAAAGTACACCAGTGAAGAGCAACATCAGTAACCTTAGAGATATGATAATAGCTATGCATCATTGTATTTAGTTATTAATTTTATTTAATCCTGTGAAAGAGTAAAGTGAAACTACTAATTATGTTACTAGAATCTGTATTTCTTTTGCTCTACTTCTGCTGGTTTAGGACAACTTTCTGGAGATGCAATTTAATTATTCAAGTCTGGCAAAGGTCACCATGCCTGTGCTCCATCTTTTCAGCTAGTAGCAAGGACAGGGCTAGTTCTACAGAGAAGTGCAGTTAACAGAGAAGGGATAAAAGTTTGCAGAAAAGCATCTCAAGGGTTAATGGTGGTCATGAAGCAATTTAAAGCTTGACAACTAAAATAAAGAGAATGTAAGGTAAAGGAATTGGAAGACAGTTTGAGCAGGATACATGAGTAACCAGCACAAAAAATTGTCCTTTTTGCAAATAATGGTGGTCATATACCTTTGCTTTGGTGCTGAGATATTAGTAGAGATAACTCTAAGTCTGACTGCAGTGAAATGGAGCTTTGCAGGGGCAGGTATCCCCTGCCTGTCTTTGCTGCCTGAACATCCCGGCACACCGTCTGTGCTCTTCTGCTGCAGCAAGACATTTCTGTTACTCCAGTGTTAGTTCAGATATGTCTCTGCACTTGTAGCCCTGAGCTGTGTAGGTTTTAGCCCTGTTTGCCAACTGCACACTGATCAATAGCTGAAAACAGCTTGCTTATACTTTCTGCTGCTTCTGGAGAGAAGTCTTGTTCACCCATCCAGTGCCTTGCAGTAGACCTGTTTGTATTTTTATACCATTGCAGGTTCTGCTCCCTACACTTTGCTTTATGGACAACGTATATAGGTGTAGGAAGCAAAGGGAGGACATGTGGAGGGGTAGTGTGATGTGATGTATGGTGTACCCAATTCATGTTGAGATCAATACTCTGATTTACTTAACTGGAAAATGAATGTTCTGGTTTTAACACAGTAAAACTCTGGAAACTTGCCAGAGCAGGCAGCATCCTTCCAATTAAGCACAGGCCAGGCCACCCACAAAATCTTACTTCCTTTCACCTCCATATTGATTCTTGGACCATCTTAAGTAGCAGATTAGACATAAAGTACTCTTTTTCATATTCCAAAGATGGAGAAACTGAAGCCAATAGCTGACCTGTGGTAAGTTGTACCTTAGGGAAAGGGCAGATGCAGAGCTAGAGACCAGCCCTCCAGAGGATAATTTGGTAAATCAGTCTCAGATTGTGTTCTGTAGTGCAACTGAAACTGGTAAATGGCAGAAGCAAGACTAGCATTTGAAATACTTGGAGGTTCTTTTATTATTTTTTGTGGGAGTTTTCGTGTGAATCTCTTTCCTTGTGCTTGTGCTGAAATCCTTCCAAATGTAGATTGAAGGTTTCTTCAGGCAGGATTGCTGTTTACCCTTTTGACACAGTCTGATGTGGGAGGTGTGAACTTCCACACCCTCCAGTGGTAGAAGTGGAAAGGCTGCGGCAATAGATGGGTTTGGTAGTAATATTAAGTCCTCTACAATCGGCAAAAATCAGTCTTTTTCTCTGTGCAGAGACCAACCATGTGTGGTCTTGATCTCACTCTTGGGCTCATAGTGGTATTACTGTAACTCTATTACTGTTTCTTCTGCTACTATTAATGCAAAATAAGCAACAGGACAGAAACATGAAGTGTGGCAACATAGTACTAAGTAGTATTTATACCTAATCCCTTTTGTCATATATTCAGACTGCAAAATTAGCTATCTTTAAAAAAAGTCTTATTCACAAATATGATATAGCTGTTTCTGAAGGAGGCACTCTTCCTGTTCTCCTAGCAGTAGCCCAGCAATCAATCCCAAGTGATGCATGGACATGGAAAGAAGCATTCCGTTGCTGAGCAGTATTTTTCAGCTATTGTTCATCACTGGGAAAGACTAACAAGCTGGTGGAAAGTGTAATGTCAGAGTAAATCTTTTTGCAGCATAATCCAGGGGATTTTTTTTTAAAGCCAAAACTTAGAAATTAAGAGGAAAAGGTTTTGTGTTAAATGATTTCTATAGAGTGTTTCACTGAAATGATCCTGTACATAGAAACTGGTGCTGTGAACAATTTTACATGCACTGTATCTGTACCACTGCTGTTGTAAAAAACTGGTCACAGGGCCATGTTCCTTTGGTAACTGCCCTGGTAGTGGTGAAAATAGGTTGGGTGTTTTTTTTTGAAGGATGGATAACTTATTGCAGTAATAATCAGTGTGAGCAGGGATTAATATATTTTAGTATCATCTGCTGGAGGAAGAAACGGTGGTGGTATGACTAATCTTCAAAGCCACGTGGTGCAGCATTACTAAGCTCATTCAGTAAAGATTATTAATTCGCTTTGCTAAACTACAGTGAAGAGTCATAATTGAAAATGTGAGACCCCGCCTCCTTCCCATCAATGCAGGCTCCAGATAAATCCTAAATTCATGGTCATAAGTAATTCCCCATTTCCTTAGTAGTCAACAATTCTATATATTGATAGGAAAAGACCTGAAAATTCAGTTGTCTTTGACCTCCTGGGGGAACTGGAACATGACTGTCTTCACAAATTTCTATGAGCTTCAAGAGCACTTAGTTTTCCTTCAGAAAGGAGCTGTCCCATCAGGCATGTTAGAAATTCAGTTGTCTTCACGATGGTGCTGGGGAAGGACCATCTCTGTTGTAGACTTTAGCAGCCTAGCATTATCTGCAGGCAAATTTCCACCCTATGCAAGCTGAACTGTGCGGGTTTCCAGTGATCTGCAGGACGTGCTATGGGCTGTTCACAAAGCTCTGCTGCAAGCTTTTGTTTTCCCAGGTGACAGAATAGGCTTGTACCTGTGGTAATTTTAATAGGAACCATTGAGCTGTCACCCATGTGCTTTCTATATGCAAGACCAATGCTTAGAGTTGTTTTTTCAAGGCATCACATTATAGATACCACATTTGTTTCCTGCGTTTGTCTTCATCAGCAGGTAATGAATTTGCCAGGTGTTACTGAGGAGTTGAATACTCAGCCTCAGCAGCAGTTTTCCAAGCCACTCAACTCAAGGGGAGCTGTGTAAGGTCTTCAGTAGCGGTTGTCCGTGACTACTTCTGGTTTTGATTATGATGAATTTTATGAATTAGGATGACAATAGAATGTATTAATCGGACAAGTGTTAGGCTGGTTCTTTGTGAAATTAGAGACTATGCCTGAGCTTGTAGACGTGTGATTATGGGACTAACTTCATGCCTGTGAGTAGCTCCATTGAAGTCATTTTTTGCAAGGAGCTAGTTACCATGTTCTCAGTGTCCTGTGTACTAAATTCTCTGCTGTTTTACTACCTAGAGAAAAACTTTTTGGGGTGTGTGTTCAGAAAAGTAAATTTGTTTTCTCATACTTGGCAATAACAAGTCATCTGGCTGTTTTTGACTGCAGCTGACAAAAGACAATGTCTTGGAATATCACTTTTAATAACTGGTATTATGTTAGGCAACATTGGAGGAAAGTACTTCATACATCAGGGTGACAGATGAGTTCCCCGTATATCTGTTTGTTATCGGAAATGGCTGTTTATAAAAATCTCCCTTCCAAACCTTCAAAAGAAAGAACATAAAAATGGAAAGTCAACAAATAAATGAATTTTATTTTTAATTGGTTTTAATTTTACAATATTTTAATAGAATTAATAAAATGAGATTGGTATTACTTTATTTTCAAATCGTATTTAATTTTACTCCAGAGTCCTATTTTTAAACCTTACATATAGTTTTCAATGTGTCGCATGTAATTTTAAATCTTTTACACATTTTGATGACTGCTACAACTGCAGTGTTTATATAGTTTATGCTTTCATATGAAACCTGTGAAGTTGTCCTGGCTTTGGCTGGGATAATTTTCTTCCTAGCAGATGGTACAGTGCTGTGGTTCAGATTTAGGATGAGAATAATATTGATAACACTGATGTTTTTGTTGTTGCTAAGCAGTGTTTATCCTAAGTCAAGGACTTCTCAGCTTCTTATGCCCTGCCAGCGAGGAGGCTGGAGGGGCACAAGAAGCTGGGAGGGGGCACAGCCAGGACAGCTGTCCCAAACTGGCCAGAGGGATATTCCATACCATACAATGTCATGCCCAGCATACAAACTGCAGGGAGTTGGCTGGGAGGGGTGGATCACTGCTCAGGCACTGGCTGAGCATCAGTCCGTGGGTGGTGAGTAGTTGCCTTGTGCATCACTTGTCTTTTCTTGGGTTTTATTTCATTCCCTTTTTGTTATCTTCCCTTTCATTATTACTATTATATTATTAAAAAGTGGCTTGTGATTTTTAGAACAAAATGTGGAACTAATGCACTGTGGCCACTTGGTGTTCTGGCTGCCATTCTACTGAGTTTCACATTTTAATTACTTGGACTTGCCCTATAAAAGCTGAAATATCAAAAGTTTTTTAAAAAAATATAAATATGGAAAGTCCTTAGCAGTGATTCCTTCTTATCCTAGCAGTACCCCAGCCCTATAATACAAATTTTAAAAGTCTTCTGCTATGACTATGGATAAAAGATAACTTGAAAAATGCTTCTGAGACCACTAAATCAGAACAATTTCATTGCTGGAGATTAAAAAAAAAAAGACTATAATTTGGATAATGGGAACAAGGTAATGACTAAATGGAAGTGATGGGGAAACAGAGCTGCTTTTACAGTACCTGTTAACGTGATAGTTTTCCTGAAAGAAAAAGTGAGGGGATTTGCTGACTGGCCATGTATAATCACCTATTTTAAGATTCCATCATTGAGTATGTATCTGGCTTGGATATCTTGTGAAATGACACCTGAAAGACTGTGAAAGCCCAAACTTTCCATGAAATCCTGTTGTCATGTTTCAGAAAAAATTGTTTCCAGGGTTTATGAATGTCCATTTCTACTGCAGATTCAGTGCCTGGGCACTGAAAGAGGAGGTGGTGTCTGTACTCCTGAACTGAGGTTGGTCTTTTTGCACAGAGTCAGTTCATCCATGTGAATGAACTGTTCAGTGTATATATTATTTTACATGCTATAGCTGTAGAGAAAAAGAACAAAAGTGCATGTTAAAGATTAATTTTGACAGTGTGTTGCTTAATAGAACTGTTTTATTTGTGTCTTCAGGATGTTGACGTGAAAGCATGTTGGAAGCTTTGGATGACTGCTGTCCACGCCAAGGAGGTGATCAGCTGGAACTGCAAAAGGAAGACAGAAATCAAGTAAATGATGAAAAAAATGGAAGAAGGCAAAACTGCAAAGAGGAGGTGAGGGAGTATATAGGTCTTAAAATTCAGATAGTGAAAGAAATTGAGTGACTAGTTTTGAAAGGAGTATTTGATTTCCTCTTTTCATTTCCTTGCAAGGGCAGGAAAGGAGGAGTGGCTTCAAATGCTACTTGATGAATGATGCCCTTGTATGCCTTCTCAAAAATTGCTCCCCCCCACCAGTATAGTTATGTAGTTGAAACGTTCCAAAGTTTGCAGAAATCACTTGCAACTAACCATTTCTCAATTTCATTTTGTTTTCTTTGTCTTGAAGGTATTGCTTTTGTGGGCAAGGATTTTTTTTTTGGCCTACGAACACTTGAGACATGGATGCTAAACTATATAGCTTTCACCATTTATGTAAAGCTTTGATGATCAGAGGTAGGATTTACATTTGGGAAACTGGATTGTTCAGATCCAAATGTGTATTTATAACTAGAAGGCAGAGAAATAATCTAGATGATGTTATACTGAAACAGGTGCACTCTGGGTTTTGTTCTCTGAGAGCTACAATGAAAAGAGCATTCATTCTTCTTAAGACCTTGTGAGGGCTGAGAACACTAGATCTGGGTTTCTTGCCAGCTCCTCTGTTTGCCGCTGCGCTGCCAGCTAGGCTTTGAAAAATGCTTTTTTTTTTTCTTCATGATGCTGCATAGATGCAGCCTCAAAGAGGAGGAAAGCCCAGTTCTATTGTTGTGGGGCAGAGTAGGATGCTCTTGCTGTGGAATTACTCTGCTCATTCTAGCAATGTGACATCTCCCATCAGGATGATGACTTGATGGTAGGATCAGCAGCAGTGTTTCACAGAGCTGTGCTCTGTTTCCTCTCAGACTTTGATTTTCACCTCCTTTAAAGTAACTGTGCTTTACAAGGCATTTCTGTTTCTTCTGTCACAGAGCAACCATGACCATATAGATTCCCTTCTCTCCTTAGAGGGCTATTTACAGCTTCTGTCATTGCAGATGGAAAACATGCTAGAGGTAAATGGGAAAACATGTATTGGGCTACAGTTGGTGATTATTTAATAACTTACTCTGCTTTGTCTCATTTAAAAAAATCCCAGTGAATATATCAGCAAATAAGTGCAGCAAAACTTACCTGAAGACATTAAAGGTGCTGGTATCCACTTTTTACAGCAGCTGTCATTGGCTCTACTAGGAAAATCTTCCATAGTAATTTGTCTGGGATTTCAAAGTCCTGTCTTCTGTCACCCAGTGTTCAAAGTTGGATGGAGCCACTGGACAGCTTAATTGGTTCACCTAATTCCCTTTCTGAAACCTAACACCAATTCATATTTATTGAGCAGCTTTTGGTGTGTTTCTCCAGAGCATCACTGAGTTAAGCGCTAGCAGCTATTACGCATTTGAAGCCAAAGATCAGAGTTGCCATAAATATCGGGTCAAGTGCTTATAAGGATACTACCCTCAAGAAAAACAGACCCATCTTCACAGCAAATCAGGTCAGTCAGCATTAGTGGCAAAAACATTTTGTTGGGTTTTTTTATCTTCTGGGTTTCTGATACTGTTGTTTACTTTCTGGGTGCCTATCTTAACAAAAAAGCAGTTATCTTAATTGGAGTCTCCCTCCTCTCCCACAGCTCATAGCTGCAGTCATTAACCATGAAGCTACTCCATACATTCCCTTTCTGCAGTACTCCAAGGGCATCTTTACATATGCTTCCTATTGTCGGAGCCTTACAGGGTCATTAGTGGTTTCCTTATAACTTCATGTTTATCTCTGGAACACCTCGTTTTGGTTGGGTAGCACCTTCTAGCCTTTAAATTAGCTGCCTCCTCTGTTCAGCTTTAGTAATGGATTGCACACTAACAAGGTTCAGAAGTTAATCAGTTTAGTTTTCTCAGTTCTTTTCATAATTTGAATTTGGCTGTGATGTGTATGTAGCGTCAGCAATTGACAGCTGCATATTTTATTTAAGACTATTAATGCACTGCCATCTTGTGACAATCTATCTGATGAAAATGGATTGCTCTTTTTTCCAGGTACCAACTCTTTTCAGTGTGGGGAATTTTTTTAATAGTTGACTTGCTAATGTTTCTTTTCAAAGGCTTAATTAAAAATACCAGCTCTATCTCTCAGACTACAACTGGTCTAGTACAAGGTAAATCCCCAAGAGAAATAAAGCAAGACTTTCTTCTGTTACCTGAGCTCCCGGTAAGCATTGTAGAGAACTTAAGATGTTCTGGTCTTTATGGTACATCATTCCTTCCCTGTGGAAGTTGCTTTTTACATTGTTCAATGAACTGCAGTCGGAAAAGTCCTTTCTTGCACTACAGTAGGGATGCTCAGCTATGAAAGACTCCTGTCATACACTTCCTACTTGAGGTATTTACATTCTCAAGATCCATGTATTTTATGACTGCTCTACTTGTCAGGAAGTGCCCTGACGTAATCTTGTGCAGTGGCTTTGTACTTCCAGGACCCAGCAACTATAACCCAGGCCCACAAAAGATGGGCCTTAATGCTACTGCAGCACTCATTCATCATCTGGATTTCAGGGCTGAGGGATCACATAGCAGCTTTTTTAAAAGAAAGACAGAGCAGTAATTTAAAGTCAAAAGATACACACAAGGTGGTGTGATTTGGTGGGGGGAAACGTTTCCTCCAAACTGATTAGTAAAGGAGTTGAAATCTGAACACAACAGACCTCAGTTAAGAAGGAGCTAAGCCAGATGTGGCAGCTCACAGCCCCAGAAGTTTTATAAACTGTGGAAGAAAAGCAGTGAGAATGTCCTGTCCTCCTTTGCTCTTTTCTTTACAGCACTGTTCTCACTGGTTGAGTCCTGCCAGTGAGCTATTTATCTTCTTTACAAGGTTAATTTTGTAACAGTTCAGCAAATTGAACAGCTCACCCTGGAATTAGATGATCATCAAAACCACTACTGGGAAAGGGGTAGGACCACTCCTTGTAGAAGAACCTTTTGTTGGACCAGATCAGATGAACACATAGGCTGTAGTTTGATGTATGTTTAGCAACAGTCCCATTTCCACCTCTTAACGCTCATCAGTCCCACACTGTCCTTTGAGTTGTCCTCCTCCCACCCCTTCAGTCACTTCTGTACCCTTCCTGCTTCCTCCTGCCATGTGCCAGTGCAGGCTGTCCTGTGTACAGATAGGAAACAGTATTCAGGATAACTAGAAGAAGAGTTTAACATGTAGCATTTTTACTTTAATAGATTAAAATAGTGGCATATTAAAAAGTAAATTGATCAAGACTGTAGGTCAGGAATCTAGAGGCATCCATTTTACAAAAGGTCCCATTTTTTCTGCCCCCATCATCTTCTAGGCAAGTTTACTGAAAGATAAGTTGCTATCTCTAGTAGAGGCCAAGACCTATCATACTTGCACTACAGTGTAAGTTTGACCCACACTCTTTGCCACTGTTTCAGTCCTCATGATGCCATGCTACTACAAACAGACTACCCTATTCAATCAAATTCAGAAACAAGACATGTACAAAGGCAAAAGTGTTTTCCTCAGTCAAGCTCTAATATCACAAATCCAAAATCACCACTTCATGGGTCAGATTTAACAGGGCTGTTTTCAGCTGCTGATGTTAGAAACCTAACAGCCCTTGATGATAATTTTGATAAAACTAAGCTTATATCTTTGGCTTTGGAGGAAGGCTTTGATCCTATGGAAGTTTCTTAGCTCTTTGAAGAACCTGGCTCAGATCCAGGACTGCCCTTGAATTCAGGTTACAGCACTGCCTCTTACTTGGTCTGCAGTGAAGTTACTGTTTGGCACAGCAGTGATGTTAAGTCTGCTTCTTCCTGGGGCTTAGGAGCTGTTGGTGGCCACAGCCAAGAACGCACTAAATACGGCCATGCAGAATATCCAGGTGTTTCAGAGTGTTCTAGAGAAGCCACACTTCAGCAGTTTCTTCATAACCATGCTTATAATCAGCTGCCAAATCAAGCAGCATCCACTCCAGAACATCATCAACAGATGTGGATGAAGAAATCAAATGATGTAAAGGATAGGTGCCATAATTTTACTGATACAAACGTTAGCAGTGATGAACACTATGCAGAAGCTCTGAGAATACCATTTTTGGTCAATGAAATTGTGAGCCTGCATGTTGACTCAACACCATGCTAGCAAAGAACCATCTGACAGATACTCAGGTACTGCTTCTATATGACATCAGGCAAAGAGGAAAAAACAAGGTTGCTGCTCAAAATTGTTGTAAACAAACTGAACACAGCTCTTAACTCTGAAGACTATGTGCGTAATCTTCAAACACAAAAGTAGACCCTTAAAAAGGAGCACTTGCAGTGTAGCAGATCAATCAGCCAGATGAAGCAAAAGTTGAACAACTTGTACCATGACATTTTCAGTAGATTGAGGGATGACAAGGGTTGACCTGTTAACTCATGCCATTACGTCATTCATTGCAGTAGCGATGGTGGTGTTTTTGTAATATCCAAACACTTAGTCAAACCAGAACAGAAAGAAGATAATGAAAGATAATGGCTGAAGATCACTTAGGTTTTATTTTTCCTGACAGCACCAAGGATATTTGCATGAAGACTGCAGGTCAGTGATTACAGTAGTACAAATAAGAAAGACTACATGTGAGGAGGAAGATTGCATATTCCTGGGTCTGGCAAAGCCAGCTGCCTGTGATGTTAGAAAGTCTACCAGCTGAGGCTTCTGAGTGAGGAAATCCATTTCATTTTAATTAGAATTAAAGAAGCTAGGCTATCAGTGTAAGTGTAGTTACATAAACCTGTGTAAAAATAGGGATTTAGTTTCTGGTGATGAGGTGGGGGGGGAAGAGAGCAAGCTTTAGATCAAAGTTACACATGGAAGAAAAATGTGATTTAATCTCAAGTACTTGATTCTTCATGCAGAAAGTTACCTTATTACTCTTTTTTTAGCACTGGAGGAAAAAAAAATTGTAACTGTAGATTTATGTATTCCTAAGAGAGTATGTCTGCAGTTGTTCAGAACTGTTCTGCTTTTCCTAGTTTTCCGCAGAGAGGCCTACAGGAGACTGCAGCATTCTTCCTCACTACTTTCACCATCATATCTCCAAGAAAACATAATGTACCAATTAATTTTACACCACATATGGTTAGTCTGCAAATAGATTCTGAAAAATTTAGCATCTTAATCAACACTGTCTTACCTTCATCATCTGCAACTGAATCATTCTCAACTTTTTTCCATGAAAATGAGTGGTGGACAAGTTCCTGTTCTGTTTCATAGTCTGTGGTACAGTTACTTGTGTTCCTTCCCTTTTATCCCCCTTTTGGAAAACTGCCACAAGAAGTACTATAAAGTTTTTTTTTCTTTTTAGCTTTTTAAAACTGGTATTTTTAAAGTGTCTTCAACAGCACAGATTTTTTTCAAATCTTTAGAATAAATTAAATTGAACCAAGTTACTAATTATCCATACTTGTGATGAGGTTACACTTGGGTTGTGGCTTTGAAGGAAGAGAAGAGCTTTTGGTTTTGGTATTTGTGCTGTGAAAAAGATTACTTTTATTTCACTCACACACTTATTCACAACAGCTTATCCTTCTCTAGTTTACAACCTGAAAAGATCTGCAAAAAAGCCTAAAAGGCATGTAATGAACCATAAGGCAGGAATGTTAAGAGCAATACTAGTGTGTAAGATATTAAAATAATCACTAGATAGATAGCAACAAGTATGTTGTTTTATAAACCACATAAAACTGGTATGAAAAAAAATCTTATTGATCATAGCATGACAACAACATAGCAACTTTATAGTCAGGTACACTTAAAAAAGGACTTGCACCAAACATTTAAAACCATACATATGTACAAGTTTAAATGCCAGATTATACCTTTTGAAGATAAACTGCTGTGAGCATGTAAAATGTTGTTTGCACTTGTGTTTCCAGCAAGTGACGGGTAGCGTCAAGTAGCATTTTCTAAAAGCGAGCACTGCCTCAGAGTGCATGAACGTGCTGAATTATTGATAATGAAGTCAAACAGTTTGAACAATTTGCTCTGCATTTTATCTTAAAAAAATTCTTTAAATGTGTGCATCTGTTCTTTTATCAGTTTTGCCACAGTCTCAAACTGATAGGGTAAATTAATCACAGAAACTTTAATTTACAAAGCCCTGAAATGTCTTGCTCTTGATTACACATTAGTGTGAAGCAGATCTGTCCTAACTGGTACTCACAAGGAATTTATTTAATTGTTAGTACAGGAACTTCAACCAACACACACCAGGCATAGATGAACTTTGTTTCTAGTGCTGGGAAAAAATGTACTGTACGTTTGAGTCAGCACAAATATCATACTTTAATTAAATGACACAATAAGCATTTTAAAGTCTTTGTGGGACAAGATCCTTACATCTACTTCATGGCCTATGGGCACAAATTCTAGTAGATACTAGATTAGACCCATAACTGATAAAATCAAATTCAAGTCTTTGTTTTAGGGCCTTGCAACACAAGTTTCTACAGCCCTAGGACAGAAGGGAGGAAAAAATTAACAGCTGAACCATCTGATGCTCCCTCCAGCATGAGCAAAGAGTGAGCTCTATGAACTCCTGTGAAGCCAGCTACTGATGAAGCATACGCCTCAACTAGGTAATCGTTACATGGTTAAATTTTGGCATATGCTGAAGAAAGTATGTATGTTCAAACTCTTTTGCAGAACAATCCCAACAGGTGATCCAGGCCCATCTGTCCAACTGACACAAAGATGGCCCCAAGCCTCTCCCATTTCCTGTAAGTTTACAAAGTATCACGAACTGACCTCAGGTAATTCCGTTCTTATTATTGTTCAACAACTGCATTTCTTTTAAGTAGTTTATGAATCTCACTTTCCGAGAGCTCAATTGGCAACTATACTCCTGTAAAACCTCTCAGGTGAATTACTAATTTTGGGTGGGCTGCAAGTTACAACAGTGCTGATGACACAGATGCAGAGCATTAGGTGTAAATGTACTCATTTTCTCAAACCTTCTACTGACCCACTGAAAGGACTAAACCATAGGCAGAATTCCTGGGTTTTTTTTCACTTTTAGTAGACCACCATTAAGTTTCACCTAAAAGCTGTCCATACTTTTTGATGAGTCTTCCTTTTGTGACTAGCCTATATTTAAAGAAAAAAACACAAACCCCAAACATTGCTTAGTCTTGGCTACGCCTCATATTTTCAGTTCCTTAAATTGTGAAGGTTATGCTAGACAGCTGAGAAAAGAGGTTTTACAGCAAGCTCTCCTCCCAAAGCAAAGGCTTCCTGAAGCTACTTTTAATATGACCTTAGCTGTATTTTCAAGGAGACTGTACAGGAGTTGTCAAGGAACTTGTTACGGAACTGTTAACCAGAAGCACTGCAAGAGGTAGGAAGCCCCTGACCCAGGGGGGGTTCTACCTTGGCTTTCTTATTGATAGATCACGACCTTCAAGAAACCAAAATCCTCAGTGTACAAACCAGGACCTGTGCTGTGTAAGACGACATGATGTGGTATCAAACTTATTTAGAAGTCAGATGTCCAATGAAAAAGGTCTCATGGCTGCATCCTACCTTAGAGAAAGGAACCTCTGAAGTTGGAACCACAAAAACTCTTTTAAGACGGCTTGTTACACCCCTAGGAAATTGCTAAGCTCATAGCTTTATCTACAAGCAACGAAAAAACAGAAATGCCAACGTGGTGAGTTCTCATTAAGATACTGTTCCCATAGTAAAGCTGTAACACCACAGAGTGGTAAGCTGCATTGCTGTTACATTAATAACAGAAGAGACCATCCGCAAGAGGTTAGTAAAGGTCAGATTGAGCAACTATACAGGAAAAACAGTGGTGGAGACCATCCACACTACTGCTGGCAGCAACACACCCAGGCAGGATGGAAGAGCACTAGCTGCTCCTGGATCCATAGCTGTTCTCGGGAAGCATCCATTAGCAACACAAGTGTAACACTTGATGGGAGTGCAATACGCTGAGCATCGTTTGTGACATGTAAGGCTGTGTGCTCCCACACAGGCCTACGCCACAGGCAGGGCCTGCTGCTGCCAACACCCCACGCTGTGAGTGACCACTAACAGCACTGCACCAAAGTGCTGCTTTAGCTTTACCTTTTGGTTTTATTCAACAGGCTTTACAGAAGTGAAGTTTTACAAAGACTGTTCCTGCTCAAGAGCTTACAATCTAGTTTTAGGTGGGGTAACCAGAGTAAGGAACTTCAAAGGGGAAAGAGAACAATGCAACTTCATCAAGATCAGTTCGTCAGTTTTAACAGCTCAGTATTTGTCCCAAAACACACACGTTTGTATCTTATGGGAGCAAGGAGGATGGTTCTAACAGAGCAGGCCTGGAAATGAGGCAGCAGGACACTTGACACGAGGTTGTAGTGAAAAATGATTTATTAAACCAAGCAGATGACATGTGTAACCATGTGAAACCTTACTATTGCAGTGTACCTCAGAAAAGCTCTGCTACACACCTCCTAGAACTCCATTAAATGCATCAGCCATGGAACGCCCAAAACAGACCAAGAGCAAGCAAGACCAAAGCAGCAGCAGCAGGGGGTGGGAATCATGTGTTGGGGAGAACTGTGGGGGAACAGCAATTTTCTAGGACTTGCCCACGATCACCTTGTTTGTACAGTGAAGCAGCATGGGAGGTCACACAAGGTAGTTTGTAAACTATATGGTCCCCAAACACTGTTGACCCAGTATGTTCATGGCACTGTCACACAGCCATTTACAGTTAAAACACTTTTCCTGTTGATAAACAAGTTCTTCCTACATTAACTGGAGTAACTTCTGACAACACTGATGTTAGCTGCAAAGCAGGAACGAGTCTGTTAAAAGGGACAGTGTGACCGCTGACAAAAAGGATCAAGGTTTCTGAGGAAACACTAGTGTGTGTTTGTACCAGTACTGCTGTGTAAATGAGGAGAGAACCTGGCATCTCCCTTAGGAGGTAAAAAAATAAAAGTAACAGCGCTAGGATGAGATTTCACTTTTATCATGCACTCTCCTTTGCAAACCAACCCAAACACTAAAGCTACAGGGAATGAACTGCTCCAGTATGTTCTCTGCAAATCATCCTCTTCCACAGATGTGGTCAAGCAGCCAAAACAGACTCAGCTGAGATGATGGCCCCTTCAAAATTCACATCTATGGGGCCTGGGGTTTGTTACTTCTTCCCCAAAAGTAGTGAATTCATCCCCAAGGTCATATATATGTTCATCATACAACTGAAAGAATGCAGTCTTCTGCCCCCCAGGACAGGGTTCGATTCCTGCTAATTTTACAATATTAAGAGCGATTTTTCACATTTTCCTAAACACTTTCCAGCACTTGAAGGACAATTCATGGAAGTGAATAAAAGTCACCTTTCAATGTGAATAACAGAGACAACACCAAGTCTGAGTGGCCAGAACCCCAGCATTGACCTCCCTTTACCGCACTCTGTAAATCCAACTCATACACCAGTTTTTTTTGTTGTTCTTTTTCTCTCCCATACTGGTTACCGACAAGTTAAGTTGTCTTTCACATTCTTCCCTCAGTTTGCTGCATAGAGTGTTTTTTGCTAGGGGTGAGCACGGCCTAAAACTGGCAACCTGATCCTCCGTTCTTGGTACAGTGAAACACACCGATCGTCAATGTTACCCCTACTTTGAAAACAGGAAATCTATAGAGTGACATAAAACCTTCTTAGAAATTGTAGTAGTACACATGCTCTACAAACTGAGGATCAGTAACTGACCGCAAGCTGTTTTTTTATTCAGAGTTGCTTTCAGATGGAGCTGGCTTCAGTGATTTCTCTCACTGAATTCATCAGTCAACACTGTGATTATCATCACTTGCCTTAATTCTTAACACGGTATCAAGAAAGAAAAGTAGTGAGAGGTCAACAGTAAGACAACAGAAACTTACTCGTGTACTCCAAGCTTTCAAGACTCTTAAAATATCCAGTAAACTGAAGATTTTGCATGCTCCCTTCCCCCACCACCAGTAGATCAAAAATTAAAACATCGTCATTATGGAAAAACATAATGTACTTAGTTCAGGTAAACTTTAAACCTTGTTGCAAAACTACTGAAAGACTGCAGAAAGAGATAATTATTTCCCTTTAAAGTACTTTTTTCTTTTTGTCATATGGATATGGACTTGGCAACTGTAAAGAAAAAATTTCCATCAACTAACTCTAAGTTACAGGAAAGAAGGCAAATTCCTCATCATCTGGTCAACTCGTTCTGTTGGAAAGAAGAAAGTAAAGCAGGTTTTGTACATCTTCATTTTCTGCTTCCATTGCAGCCACTGGTCACCTATGCAAATATTGCAAAGTTCAACTTAAGAAACAGGAAAAAAGGGTGAAACTGTACATAATGTTTTTGAATTCTATAGAGAAAGTTAAAAACATTATGATTCTGCCGAAGCTACGCCTGTAAATGTCAAGTTTAGAACAACTGTGTAGGCACGCAACAGGTGAAAACAGCACAGACTGAAGGTAACTTCCCTCAAATACATTCCCAACTGAAGCCTTCCCAAGCTCATGCTTGGAGTTTGGTTTGTTGGGGATTTTGGGGTTGGCTTTTGTTTTGGTGGGGTTTTGTTTGCTTCCCCGTAAGATGCAGCTATCAGTAATACAGTTCTGGTACAGCAGGAACTCTACATTCCATTCGGTCTCTCTTGATGCTAAAAGCTCTTTAGCTGAGAGGATAAAGCTACTGTCCTATCGCATTTTGACAAACTGTCTTTAAGTGGTTAGTTTCATTAACAGGAAAGGAGTTATTTTAATAAAGTGATGTAAAACACAGCCAAAAAGCTCTTTTAAAGCAATTGTGTCCAACAGCAGTAAGATCAGCATTTTTAATTTGCAGCACTGTTTCTCCCAACAGAGAACAGATGCCTATGGTCAGAGATACAAGTTCTGTGAATACACTTGCCAAGTTGACTTTGTTTTAAATCCACCTTAAAATTGGAATGTTTCAAATCATGAAAAGCTCTAAAAGCTGCACATAAACATTATTTAATGTTAGACACACACTAAGTTTTATTAAGCATTACACTAGAACTACTTCGGTATAAAAAATACTTTATTTTAAAGCTATGAAAGTTATAAAAATATGTAGTTAATTTCTACTCACAGAATGTTCGCTATTTTAACATTAGTGATTTGTTTCTCCTAACGAATCTGAATTTTATTCGAAAGGTTTACAAGACATTATTACTATAATTTAAAATACCCAGCATTACAGGGAGCTGTGCTAATTGTGATGTTTTATCAGTATTCATTTAACCTCTAGATTTTAAATGAAGGCAGCAAAAACAACTATTTTCTGATGATACAGAATTTCTTATTTCTTGAAGCGTTTCTGTGGTTGACCACTTCTTCATTAGTTACCTGCAGCATGGCACCTTCCTGCCAAAGAAAAAAAAAGTGTATCTGAAGATGTTTATCACATATGTCTAAACCAAATTACCAATAGGGGAACTTCAGCCTTTTGTTTGTTTTTTTAAAAAGTATAAGCAGTTCACTGGTGTGTCTAACAAAAAGGAACAGGACTTTTGTTAGCTGAGTCCACGTTCTTCAGTGGGTAGCCTTAAAGGCTATGGAACTTTGAAATCAGGGCATTTTTTTGGTTTCTTTTTTGGTGGGTTTTGTTGATTTTTATTTTAAAACCAAATCTAGTAGAGTATGCCACCCTTACTCTGAACACATTACTTCACGAATTTTCATAAATTTGAGGTGCAGACATTCAATGCAATTAGAGTAAGGCTGACTGAATTTGGCACTAAGGTTTACTAGCTGCAAGAACTATAAAAAATGGTGGAAACCTCAACATTCTAGCCAAATTCCAATTTCCACGATTACATTATACACTTGTGAAATACCAGCTGCAATTTCATTTGAAGTTTTCACTTCCCCTCCTAAAGAACTGCTTATGCAGTTGTTAAAAGAATGGACGACACATTCCTTCACAGAGGCAGACGTATTCTGTGGTGCAATTTTTTTCCTGACACGTAAACAGTCTACAGTTACTTGGGAACCTTCAGGATGAAACGTGTTATATAAAATAGATCACAGTAGACAAGACACGTAACAACATAGTTCATTTTCAACAGCACAGAACTACCTTCATTGCATTACCTTGCAACCACCATAATGCATAGACTCGCAAGAAAAAATAAAATGTTGCAGGATGCAAAAATAAAGTTGTACGATTTAATTAACTTGTGACCTACCATTTTAACTACCAACACCAGGGATGGAACCCTTGCAAAGCTTTACTAATGGACACTTGCAGGTCTCATTTGTTCAACTGTAGCAGTGTACAGTGGCAGCAGTCTATGCTTGTCCAGGGTTCATATCATAGCTAGATTCCAGTAGGAAAAAAATATGTTAAGTAGCTGAAATTAACAAAAAATTGTTTGTAAAAAAAATTTAATACAAGAAAACAGGATTCACAAATTTCTTTTCAATTGGTAATTGTTAACTCAATTCATTGCTATGTTAAACTACATAACGATAACCACTATACTGAAAGAATACTGTCATACAATTATTAGTTTCTTGGTTTCAGAAAATTAAGAAAGGAAAAGTAAATAAGATCTTACCTAAAGAAGTTTAACTGAAGCTTAGAACTATTTTGCTCTACACCCTCAGCCTTCGTTGGCATCCTTATAAACTACTGCAGTTAAAGCTTTGCAGAAATACAGCGCAGCTTTTTAAGACTGGCTGAACTTAGTGACGTTTTCAAGAGTTCTCTCGTACTAGACCTGTGTCCCTGGAAGAGTACCTCGCTGGGGATACTTCCTTTCCTTGCCATGGAAGAAGCAGCATCTAAAAGATCTAAAAAGGTGTTTCTCCTTGCAGAGATACCCCTTAAGTTATCTAGATATTTTAAACCTGGTAATTTACAGACAACATACTTTTTCTGACCAGCATTTAATTTTACATGTACAACAATAGCTTTATATTATTTGTGGGACCTTATACTACCCACTCCTTGCCTTATTTTACAATATTAAAAAAAAAATCTAAAATTACACAATATTTCCTTTAGAATTATTTTATTAAATCATAAATGTACAACAGCTTCTTAACTCTACACACGCACTTAAATTTTTAAAAGGAAAACGTTATGTCTTATTACACCATGATCCTGGCTAATAGCTTTTCAAAACTTTGAGAAAAATCTTAAAAAAGGTTTCACATGTCACCTGAAACTTACAAATTTAACATTATCAAAGGAATGCTTCTACACTTACAAAGACCACTAGAAAGAAACAACAATTAAAAAGCTAAGAAACTGTCTCAAAGGCATTTTTACAATCCTTCCTCCACAGTAAGGTAATGTTATTAAATAATCCAAATCCATTCACAAAATGGCTCTCTGCATCTGCTCTGGTGTCTTCTGCCATATCACTGCATATTTATGCATGACTGAGATAAGTGTTTCCTTAACATTGTTATTTCGATAACCTGAAGCTGTTCTGTTACCTCTGGGCTCTCATCCTCTCCTATTTATACAGTGAAGCCTGTTTCAACAGAAGTAAAGAGTAAAAAAATAGGTTATGAAATTATTCATCTAACCATTTTTTAAAGGAAAGATAATATGATCCTAAAAAGCTTTTAACTCCTGCAGCTACTCTCAAGAATCACTGCAATTTTAATACTTATAAACATACTTACCCATGGCATGCTTGCAGAAACTCAGTAACGGCTCCTCCCTCCATATCCACCACTTCCCCCACTACCTCCTGGACCATAGTTTCCTGCAATTGCAGAAAGATAAGGAACACAACAGGTACATCAGTACATTAAATCTAGAAATGCTTTTGATTCTGTCTGAATATTAACATCCGCTTTAATTCCAGAGATGGCGTACACAACAAAGATTTTAACATTTCACTGTCTTCCTCTAAATAAGCTCTAGGAACTGCCACAAGAACTACATACTGAAATCATACAAGATTCCACAGTGTCACGTGTATTTGATGGACTGCCTGGAGTCTCCAAGGGCTGACTTTATTTGCATGCTAAACCTTACAAGAAAGGGCTTCATGTTTCCATTTCACAAGCTTGACACATCATATTAAGTGACACTTAAGACAACAAAAAGCAGGGAGTGTCAGAAAAAAGTGACATTACAAATCGGGGAGGGAAGGGGAATCCCATCGAGGTTAGTGGACCTTAACTAGACTCTCTACAATAGTGTGTGCTGATAGCAAAGAACATGAAACTTGGCTAAAATCTTTACAGACTGTGAACTGAAAATATTCTGAAAAAAGTTAGTATCTTGTCATTTATCTTTTAAAATATAGTAATTTTCCCCAAGGCAAGCTTTGCAGAAGTTACACAACTTCTACATATCCTCTTAGAATCACAGAATGGTTTGGGTTGGAAGGGGCCTTTAAAGGTCATCCAGTCCAATCCCCCACCTTCCACGAGACCAGGTTGCTCAAATCCCCATCCAACTCTATCACGAACACTTCGAGGGACAAGGCATTTACAACTTCTCTAGGCAACCTATTCCAGTGCCTCACCATCCTCACTGCAAGTAATTTATTTCTTCTGTCTAATCTTAATATACCTTCTTTTAGTTCAAAACAGTTACTCCTTGTCCTATTTCCTCTTCCACCTCCCCAAAAGACTAAAGCCCACCCACTCTGGCTCCAAGGCAGGTCAAGACATATACAGTACCTCCACCATATGGTCCCCCCATGTTCCTGCTGCCACCAAAATTTCCACTCTTCATTGGACCGTAATTTGAAGGTTGTTGGTTGTAGTTTCCAAAGTCATTATAGTTTCCACTTCCATAATTGCCTGCATTATCAATACAGAAGAGAAGTATCTAGATGAGCTACAATGCATACAGCACACAGTTGTATCATTATTAGAATTTTAAATGAAGCACAAAATCACACAAACTACTCCAGCAGTGTACACCATGAGCTGCTTTTTCATGCTATTTCACACTACTAGGAAAACAAGAGCTTCTCCTTAGACAACATTTACACACCCAACTCCTCTCCTGCCCCCTCCCGCCAAATCTCAACTAAAATGCTTGATCATTTCAAGCCAGTAGGTTACCTCCTCCATAGTTGTCATAACCACCTCCATAACCCCCGCCCTGGTTGCCATATCCAGGTCCTCCTCCACCATACCCTCCTCTTCCTCCTCCATAACCAGGACTGCCACCGAAGTTGCCACCTATGACAATATAATCCTTTAGATTAAACTTTTTAGTGTAGAAGGCAACTAAATTGTACAAACCAGAAGATATATCT
>JAVSBS010028382.1:0-15321 GCA_033124195.1 Coracias cyanogaster | reverse complement strand
CGAGTGCGGGCGTGGGCAGGATCGCCGAGCCGCCGCCGGTCGCCTTACTCTCGTTGTAGAGCGAGACGTTGCCGCTCACGATCGGATAGTCGAGCGCGCGGCAGGCTTCGCCCATGCCCTGCAGGGCGCCGACGAGCTGCGCCATGATTTCCGGCCGCTGCGGGTTGCCGAAGTTCAGGCAGTTCGTCAGGCCCAGCGGCTCGGCGCCGCCGCAGCGCGTGCCGGCGGGACGGGCCGGGACAGCGGCGAGCATGGCGCGGGTCCCCTGCTGGGCGCTGGCCTGGCTGCTCCTCTCCTGCCGCCTGCCCGGCGCGGGTACGTGCGGCGCGGGGGCGCCGGGGCCCTCCCGCCGGGGCCGCCGTGCGCGGGGAGCGCGTGTGGGGCGAGCGGCCGGCGCCGCCCTCTCCCTCAGCGCTCCTGGCTGCCGCTGCCTCCGGGCCGGCCGGCTTCTGTGGCCGTGAGCTCGGTGTCCCGCGGTGCGGTTCTCACTGAAGGTGTCTCGTTCCCTCGCGTGTCGCAGGGGCCGTGGCGGTGATGTCGGTGGACGTGGGCAGCGAGTCGATGAAGATCGCCATCGTGAAGCCCGGGGTGCCGATGGAGATCGTGCTAAACAAGTGAGCGGCGGTTCCGCCATCCCGTCGTACCGCGGAGAACGGAGATGTAACGGGGGGGGTGGGGGGGGGCTGCCTGTTCTGCCGGGGCCCAAAACGTCCTTGCGAGGGCCGTGAGCAGGCCGCGGCTGAGGGTAGCGAGGGCCCCGCTGGCCCCGCTGCTCTGCTGTGAGAAGGGGCCTGTCCTCTACCTGGACTCTCAGATCTGCAACCACTGCAGGGGAGTAGTTGTTGAGCATCGTTCAGGGCAGGTTTTTCCTTTACCTGAGGGGTCCTTGGTGACACTTTGGGGGCCTTTTGAGCAAGCAGCTGAAAAACTGTGTGAGTAAGGGTATGCTGTGGTTCAGATGTGAAAGGGTGCTGCGTCCAGTCTCACCTGTCCGGTTAAGAAACCTGATTTTCAGCTCTCCCTAAAGGAACCCGGAGGTGAGTTTGTTTTGCTGCAGCTGCTCAGAAACTGTGCCCGTTTGTGAAGCAAATAAAACTCCTTTCACAGAATATTAGGGGTTGGAAGGGACCTTGAAAGATCATCAAGTCCAACCCCCCTGCCAGAGCAGGATCACCTAGAGCAGGTCACACAGGAACACATCCAGGCGGCTCTTGAACGTCTCCAGAGAAGGAGACTTCACAGCCTCTCTGGGCAGCTTGTTCCGGTGCTCTGTCACCCTCACAGTGAAAAAGTTTTTGCTTATGTTGATGTGGAACCTCCTGTGCTCCAGCTTGCTCCCATTACCCCTTCTATCTTTCATTTAGCCACTGTTGCTGTAGCCCATCTCTGATACTGGATGAAAAACTTGCGTTTGGGAGAGGATGTGCACTCAGGAGTGTCCTTGTTTTGTGGGAGTCTAGACTGAGAGATAATAAACACTTTTTCACTTGGCTTCCTGAAACTTGGCTGTTGTTGATAGAATGAGGGAAATACGCTCTCTTGATCGCTGGAGGAGGAAAGCAAAAATAAACCAAATTTTGCCTAAGTACAAAGCAACACATTCCAGAAAGCTACTTGTAAGCCTTTCTTTATGGCAGTTTGTTTGGTTGCAGCCTTACATTAGAGAATTGATAATGTGTTATAAGGTATTTGTAAGTGGGTAGCATGTGGTGAGCTTAGTGGGCAGTTTTGAGCCATTACATAGTCACTGTAGTGAAATACCTTGGTGTACTAGTGTGTGAACTGTAGTAGAGAGAAGCTGCTTCTGGCTAAGTTTTTTTGTGTTATGGGGGAAAAAACCCAAACAATCTGCTCACCGCTGCTGCAATTGTGAATTTGAAAGATGTAAGCACATAATTAGCCCGTATCATGAGGAACACTGGGAGGTGTGACAGCGCTGAAGGGAGGTGCTGCTGTTACAGCCCTTCAGATGAACAGAGGCTGGCCTTGCTCTCTGTAGGTGGTATCTGAGAACCTTCCATTAGTCTTTCTAAATCAGAAGCAACACCCTTCCTCACTAGGGACTGTACTGAACATTTACATGTTTTGACTGGTTTATTCTCTTTCTACGCAGGGAGTCACGAAGGAAAACGCCTGTGTCTGTTTCTTTGAAGGAGAACGAGCGTCTCTTTGGTGATAGCGCGCTAGGAATGGTAAGAGTTCTTATTACTCGTCACACCAACCACAGTTCTTGTACACAATATATCTTCCTACTGCTGGGTCCTTCTTGATCAGTGTATGGCATAGGAAGTTTTATTTCTTGTCCCCTTCTCGTCTCCTCGGTGTGTTACTGGCTCTCTGTACCACTCTTGTGCTCCTGACTCCCATAACAAGAGCTGTTCACCACATGGCTTGGGAGAGACTTGTTTGACAGTAGTGAAGCCAAAGAAATGCAGCTGGGTGATGTGCTTTTTCTTTCTGCAGTCCATAAGGAACCCCAAGGTGACATTCAGATACTTCCAGAATCTGCTGGGGAAGCGTATTGATAACCCTCACGTGGCACTGTACCAGTCCCGCTTCCCGGAGCACGAACTGGTGAAGGATGAGAAGAGGCAGACCGTTATCTTCAAGCTGTCCCAGTAAGTGGCTGCTTCTGGCTTCCTTGTTGCTAGGACTTTGGTTACCAGACTTCTACATTTTCTACTGTTGTTGCTGTCATTTTCGTTCTTGTCTGTTTCTTATAGAACAACACAATATTCTCCAGAGGAGATGCTGGGGATGGTCCTTAACTATTCACGTGGTCTGGCTGAGGAATTTGCAGGTTGGAAGGATTTAGTTGTTTCTTAAGCTATCTGTCTATGTATGTATATCATGGGACTTGAGTAGAGACCAAAGGTGTTTGAAAACCCATGGATTTTTAGAAACAGGATGTTGGGTCTCTTCAGCTGTAGAATGTGAGCAAGACTTGGCACCTATCAAGTCATCGTTTACTCCTAATATGATGTGATCTTAGGGTCTTGATCCTATTCCTGGGAGTAGACAACCTAGATCCTACCCAGCCTTGCAGTGAAAGACCCTTATTGGCAGTCTCTGGAGAAGAGTAAAGTTTTTTTTTTTTTCCTTGCTTGCATGTGTGGTGAGCGGAGGCATGTTGGTGTGTAACTGCAGGGGAAGATGGAAGTGGCTCTGTTGAAGTCTGTTGTAACCAGTCTGGATGGAGACTTGCTGCTAGAGCTGAGCTACAATTAAAGAGCAAAACCTGCTCTCTGTTGTCAGACTGGCTCACAGATAAGAGGGTGTAATGCATTTTTCCGTGCTGTTTGGCTAGTGAAATAGCACAGTAATGAAAATTGGGTGAATTTTGTTGTATTTGACGTGCATTGTCACTAGAAGGCTGTATGTTGTAGATTAGCAACACTAGAGCTAGTCTGAAGGCTTTTTACTCCAGAGAGCGAAGGTAGTCCACTGGTAAAGTAAGGCTCTGTGAAGATAATATTTGTTGAAATCTAAGGCATCCCAGAGCATTTGAGAGTATCCTGACAGGTGACTGAGAGGTCAGTAGACACATGGCTTTGTGAGAATCTGCAAAGGCTGCTTGGCTTCGACAGGACATAGAAAGATCTCCCCCTAATGATCCTGGCTGCTGGTGCTGCTTTAGGATTGCATTCTGTACGAGTCTTTACCTTGGATTCTCTGGCTTTGCTGCCATCACCTCGTTAAAATGAGCCTTTGCACTGACAGAAAAACATGCTCCCTGCACGTCTTTCAGAGCAGCCCATCAAGGATGCAGTGATCACTGTTCCTGCCTACTTCAACCAGGCGGAGAGGAGAGCGGTTCTGCACGCCGCCCGCATGGCCGACCTGAAGGTGCTGCAGCTGATCAATGACAACACTGCTGTGGCGTTGAACTACGGGGTTTTCAGGAGGAAAGATATCAATGCCACCGCACAGGTAGATGCAGCTGGGAGACCTGGAGAGTCCTGTAAAAGTTCCTGCATGTGGGGGGAAAGTGCTGCTGATAAAATCAGAATGACTTAACTGTGAGGAAGCAAACTCTGCTGGTCAGCCAGTCTTCTCTGTTTTCATGTGCTCATCAGTGAGAGGAGGATATGAAACCCTGTGTGAGTGTGGTGAAGCCTGAAAGCTGCTGGAGTGAGGGCAGGTGGCTGGGAGTCCCCATTTTATAAACCTTTGTTTGTTCCTTACCCATCAACCAGCGGGGAATAACAGTAGCGATTTTTCTAAGTTATTGGAGGACTGGCTCTGAAATACTTGATTTTCCTGAGGTTGAAGAAACTTTTAAAAGGCTTTGTTTTCTGATCCGTTAAATGGATGAAAAAAAGTTTTCTTGTCTGCTTGCGTCAAGCGTGATCCTGAATGTCTCTTGTGTTTGGTCAGAGCATGAGTCCTGTTGTTACGGTCTAAAGCCAGGCCAGGGAGCGGATAGTCTTGGCCTATATCAGGCTCAGAGAGCAGTGGCTTCTTTCCTTATTCATGAGGGACACACAGGTGTTTCTGCTTCATTGTCCCAGCTTCTCTTTTCAGAATATCATGTTTTATGACATGGGAGCAGGAAGCACCGTTTGTACTATTGCTACGTATCAAACAGTGAAAACTAAGGACTCGGGGACCCAACCTCAGTTGCAGATCCAAGGCATTGGGTAAGAATTCAACACGAGTTGCCCAAAACCCACAGGTCTCAGGAAGGAAAGCATTTGTCTCCATGAAATGTGGAATTTTGCAGTGATGCTTCCGCACAGTAATTTGTATGGCAGAGTGGGAAACATCTGGAGCCAGAAGGCACCTGTTGGTAGTAATTCTGTTGTCGCTGTCTTGTGCAGAAGGAAACTGAGAACTTCCAGGAGGCAACCACTGTACTTAATTTGCTGCAGACTTGCTTTTTTTTTTTTATAGTCTCAAGCCATTTTAGCATAATTTCATTTGCTGTAATTTTAAAGGAGTAGAGCATGTCAGTTTGAAAAAGCAGAATTTCCTTTTAGAGAGGAATAAAAATGCAGTGCATTTGCCAGATGAGGAGGGGAGCGCTGAGAATCACCAGCCCAGTGGTTTTAACTCCAAAATGTTTATACTGCTGGTTCCAAGAAAGTGCCTGGGACCTGGGACAGTTATCCTTTGGCTTCTCAGATGTTTGACATGCTCGGCAATAAGGCCTTTACCATAACTATAATCAAGTTCTCTGTTCAAAGGCTATTGTGGAGATGAATCTTTCTTTTCTTTGTTTCATTGTATCATGTTATTTTTGGAACAACCATTGTTCTTTCCCAATCAACCACAGCTGATAATACTGCAGTTACTTTTGACCACTTGCTGCTCTGCATATTTGTAAATAATACATGAAGCTTGTTTGTGTTTAACTCTGTTTGAGTGGTTACATCCCTGTTTGTGCTTTTGCTCAGGTTTGACCGTACTCTTGGAGGTTTAGAGATGGAACTTCGTCTCCGGGACTATTTGGCAAAACTCTTTAATGATCAGCACCCTTCAAAAGATGTCCGAAAGAATCCCCGGGCCATGGCCAAACTTCTGAAGGAGGCCAACCGCCTGAAAACTGTCCTGAGCGCAAATGCTGACCACATGGCACAGGTCTGACCTCTTGTCACAGCATCTCTGGCTTTTTAGGACTGAGGGTGGGGGGTGGGTTAAGGACAGGTGTGGGGGAACGCTGTCCCTCCACAGTGCTGCTGTGCTGAAGAGCATCACTCCTGGTGTTCCAGGGGTGGTGGCAGCACTGGTAGTTCTTCTCAGCTTGTGCCCACTTAGTACCACTGGTGATTAAATCAGTGGATTTGGTAAGAATTAGTTGTGTGAAGTTTGGTAAATAAACTTTCACTGAGAGAAGCTGCCTGTTATATCCCTATTCCATCCACTTGTCACCTTAGCAATGGCAGCGTTCAGATTAGGACTGGACGGTGCTCGGTGCGTTAACAACGCTGGAACTTTTTGCACACGGGGCAAGTCAGGCAAAGATTTTGCTTGGCAAATGCTCCATGGGTAATTTCATTCTGGCTGTTTGTTTTGTTTTGTTTTTTTTCTGGACAGATTGAGGGACTACTAGATGATATTGACTTCAAAGCCAAGGTCTCAAGGCAAGAATTTGAGGACTTGTGCTCAGACTTGTTCCAACGAGTCCCAGGACCTGTGCAGCAGGCTCTGAGCAGCGCAGAGATGAACCTGGTAGGTTTAGGAATGCATTAATGCACCTGAAGTTCCTATGTGTGGAGCTGCTGTCATGTCGTGATCAAAGCATCGGTGACTACGTTGTCAGCACTGCTGAGAGGTGCAGATGCCTGCTGTTGTGATAGTGCTGTGGCTGCTGCAATGAGGTTACTTGCTGCAGTGTCAAGCAGGAGGTTGTCACAGGTCCCTGCATGATCCACCAGAAACAGAGGACTTGGAGGAGGTGTTCCATTCTATTAAAAAACTTTACTTTTGGGCTGGAGGTTGGGAATACTGATCGTTTCCTTTTTTTTTTTTTTTTTTTCCCTCCTTGTCTCAGATGCTGGTTCTGGTCTCTCTTCTGAGGTTTTATCTCAGAGTGTCTGGAAACAGAGTTATTGCTGTTCAGGCTTCTCTATTGAGTGCTCCCTTTAGAAGCCCTGTTGCGGACTGCAGTTGGACCAAACACGATGCAGTCTTTTGGAGAGACTGACTGCATTAATTGCTCACTTTCCAGGGTGCCAGGATGCTCTTGAGCATCTTGTGCCACTGATATTCAATGCAAGGCACTGACTCACCTCTCAGAGTCCATGTTTCTGTCTGGTCTGGTCCAGCTTGCTGTCCAAGCCACTGGCTCCGCTGGCCTTAAACTGTAGCCTGCATCCAGCCCCATATTTCAGGTGACTTGAAGCAGCAGTCATGTTGTCTGTGACAGACCTGTATCCAGGTCCCTCATGTTGGCACGGCTTGTGTCAGTCTGAGATCAGGCACTGACCTGCTCAGGGACAGCAGGACGTAGTGTGGGTATTCTCAGAGCACCACGTCATTGTGTGGTGGCTGGGGAAGGAGCATAAGGAAGCCCTGAACTTAGTTTTCCAAAAGTGCTTTCTCAAGACAAGGTGACTGTTTCCAATCCCTAGGATGGAATTGACCAGGTGATTCTAGTTGGCGGTGCCACACGGGTCCCCAAAGTGCAGGAGGTTTTGCTGAAAGCTGTGGGCAAGTGAGTATGTGAGGCCCCCTTCTAGAAAGTCTCCTATTGACAAGTAGCTCTTCACGGCAGCGGCTGCAAAGCTGACATCTGTTGCTTTTCACTTCATAGAGAAGAACTGGGCAAGAATATCAATGCTGACGAGGCTGCCGCTATGGGTGCAGTCTACCAGGCAGCTGCTCTGAGCAAAGCCTTTAAGGTGAAGCCTTTCATTGTTCGGGATGCTGCTGTGTTTCCTATCCAGGTAACCCTTGGCTTTCTTTCTCTTGTGCAAGGTGTGGGTCAATGGGGCTGTGCTGGGTGAAATGTTCCAGGTGACCTGTTGTATTCCTTGGAGTAAGGGAGCTATGGAGATCTTTCTGCCAATGTAATAAAGCAAGCAGAAGAAAATCTTCCATAATGTGGAAGTGCTATTTTATCTAAGAAGCCAGGCACACAGAAACATTTATTGAGAAATACTTACCTGACCCCATGCTTTTGCACGAGGTACAGCAGCCAAATGCTGCGGAAAACAGACATAAGATGCCATAGAGGAAGTACGTGGTCACTGAGTCATCTTCCATTTGTGATGCAGGTGGAGTTTACTCGTGAGGTTGAGGAGGATGATAAATCCAAGAGTTTAAAGCATAACAAGAGGATTTTGTTCCAGCGCATGGCGCCCTACCCACAGCGCAAAGTTATCACTTTCAACCGTTACACAGACGACTTTGAGTTCTATGTCAACTATGGAGATCTGTCTTTCCTGAACCAGGATGACATGCGGTGAGTTGAGGCAGGCATCTGAGCAAAGAGCCCCATGGCAGGGCAGCCTTTGTGTCTGTCTGGGCATCAGCATATATTTGCAGATCTGCTCTCAGAGTTGTACACGTTTTAGCAAACCAAAATATGCTGGTTCCTTGCTTTGTGCATTGTCCATCACTGCAGACACGACTCTGAGAAGTGACTAGCTGTTCTGCAACACTGTTATCCTGAGTTTTTCTCTCCGCTTTTTTCTCTGTGTTGTCAGGATTTTTGGTTCTCTCAATCTCACTACCGTGAGGCTAAAGGGAGTTGGGGACAGTTTCAAGAAGTATTCAGATTATGAATCTAAAGGCATCAAAGCTCACTTCAACATGGATGAGAGTGGAGTACTAGGTCTCGACCGGGTAAGCACCACCTTGTCGTGATGTTTGGCAGCCTGTGTATCTTCCAGTCCTGTCCCCGTCTTTGGTATCGATGGTCCCTGCCTAAAACTAATTCTGTGCTCCCCTCTCCAAGGTGGAATCCGTGTTTGAGACCTTGGTGGAAGACAAGCTGGAGGAGGAGTCAACGCTGACAAGTAAATGCTGAACTTTGATATTCACAGGAATTGTTGTTTTACCTGCACTAGCTGGGATAACTGAAGGATAGCAATGCTTTGAGCAGAACAAGCACCATGGTTTTGGGGTGTGGAAGTTAAATGGTTAGCTGTAGCCTCTGTGTTGACAGCTCCAAGATTCCTAAACGCCCTTTGCAAGTGCCTTCTGGGTGCTGCCAGGAGCTCTGAAATGTTGTATGCTCCTAAGGTGACTATGGCGTGCATTGTCACTTGAAAAATAGAAGTGGTTTTCCTCTTGTTCAATCACAGCTGATCAGTTCTGGAGGTCTGGCCTGAGGGGAGGTCCTGCAGCATTCTCCTGTCTGGTTGTCTGGGTTGCAATGCCCCGATCTGTGCTTTGCTCAGGCTTTAGAGCACAGACTTCCCTGCAGAGAGGAGTTGGAAATCTGTGTGTTTAGAGGTGAAGGGGAGATGTGGGGATGGCTAATGCAGCCACAGATCGAAGCTTGAAGCTTTTTAGTTGAAGTTAGAAATTTCAGGTCATATTTCAGCAGAGGTAGAGGCCCCAGCTTGTCTGTGCATGCAAAAGTACGAAGTGAAGTCAAGGAAGGAAGACATTTTCTACAGGGTACCTAGCTGACCTACACAAGGAACCTCCTTAGTGAATTGTTATGGTTGTGAGGGGAAAAACTGGAAGCTGAAGATTTCTTCCGCTTTTGGATATGCAGTATTCTAGATTTTTTTTTTTTTTTTTTTTTTGTCTAACATCAACAGAAATTTGAAAAACCATCTCAAGCCTGTTTGGGGGTGGTAGCCCTACACCAGAGGCTGGAGAAAACCTGACGGACTCAGTTCAGGTGAGTCCCAGGGTGACTGCTAGCAGGAGGGAGCTCCTGGGTCTTGCTACAGCTGCTAAAGAAGCAGCAATTCACGTGAGTGGAATCAAAGGTGTCCACCAGCATATCAGGAATTTAAATATTTTCAGAAAGTGCTCTATTCCTCTGAGTTTCATGCAGTGTGTGTTTAAAGAAACCTGTGGTCTTTTGCTGGCAAGTCCAGCAGTGGTTGGCTGACGTTATAGGACTTGCTTCTGGGGCAGTCTGTTGTTTCTAAACTGTGCTGGAGCTCTGTGGATGGGCTTCTGCCTGTGTGGTGTCTGTGCAGGTGTCTGGCAGGCTCCGTGCCTCCTCCTGAGCCATACAGGCACAGCTGCCGTTGTGCTGGCAGTAGTGATTAGGTTTCCTTCTAGTGAGATGAAAGCTCCCTGTAACGGAGTCGTGTCTTGCACTGAAGGAACTCTTTAATTCATATTCTAGCTTATCACAGTGCCTCATTAGTAGCTGCAGTCAAGGTTTTTCGTATGTACGTTTTTGCAGAGAATTATCTGTTCTGTAAAACATGTGCAAGCAATTCCTATGTTAAAAACCCTGCCTTGTTGCCTCTGGTGACCAGGAAGAAGAAGAGAGCCTAGCAGAAGCAGGTAAAGAGGAGCAGGGGGATAAACCAGACCAGAAAAGCAGTGCAGAAGATGCTGGTGAAGAGCAGGGAGAGGAGAAACAGCCATCTCCAGGTCAGGCAGAAACTGCCCCTCCAAAAGCAGAGTCACAGAAGAAGGAAGAAGGCGAGAAATTAGAGTCTGAGGTGAGCAGCATGTTGAAGGAACAGGACTGTGGTTTTGGTGTCTTGAGGATGTATGTTATTAGTATGTTTGGAACTAATAAAATTCCTACAGTGCTCAGTAGAATTCTTCTTTTCCTGTTAGTGTGCTGCCTTGGAAAAAAAGTTGCAGAATCTGCATATGTTCTCTTGCCTGAGAATATACGTTGTCTGTTACAGGATCCCAAAGAGAACAGAGAAACTGCAAAAGAGGAAGAACAGTCCAAAAGTTCTGGGGACAGCACAGTTACCAAAACAGAGGAAGAGAAGAAGATCAAAGCACCCAAGAAACAGAAGCTTGTCCATGAGATCACCATGGAACTGGATGTAAATGATGTGCCTGACCTGCTGGAGGATGACTTGAAGAACTCAATGAAAAAGTATGTTTGAAATGGCTTTGCTAGGTTAAAGCTCTAAATAAAAGAGGTGAATTGCTTCGGAATGCTGATAGCTTGCGTAGCGCTGCTGTCCTCAGAACCTGATGTGTATGATGTGATGCTCATCTAAAGGCACTTCGTACCTTTTGATTTCTGTTCTCTTTGTATGTTAGACTCCAGGACTTGACAGTCAGAGATCTAGAGAAGCAGGAAAGAGAAAAGTCAGCCAACAGCTTGGAGTCATTCATCTTTGAGACGCAGGTAAGAGGAGGACATAAAGAAATGAGAATTCCTGGAAAGCAGGTCCAAGTGCCTTACGCAGCTTGGCTGATCTGAATGCAGGGCAGCTGTTTGAGCCGAGATAAGCTGATTTGAAGAGCCCAGCTCTCATCTCGTTTTTCAGGCACCTTTTCTGCTACTGTTAGGCTTCCCAACAAGAGGCAATTGATGTTAAGTGCATGTGAAATTCTGGTGGTTGCAGCTTTACCACCATGTACCTGATATGCGTGTGTGTCCACGTACCCGGGGTATTACCATCATGCTGCTGGTAGTGCCAGGAGCAGGACCTCAGATTTGGAAGAGTTAACGAGAATCTCTTGGCCAGTGCAGGCAGCACCCCAGGAGTTCACAGTCCGGTTGCAAGTGGGTGGCCTGTCTGTTCTGTGCTTCCATGCTCAGCGGTATTTGAAGAGAGTGCTTGCTTTGTTCTGTTCAGGATAAGCTTTACCAAGAGGAGTACCAGTTTGTCTCAACAGAGGAGCAGAGAGAAGAAATCTCCAAAAAGCTTAGTGAGGCTTCCAGCTGGATGGAAGAGGAGGCCTATGCAGCCACAACTAAGGTATTGCGGTGTGTAGTAGGATACCATAGTGTATTTGTTAGAGAAAACAACAAAAAATGCAGTTTTAAATTCTGAGGTTTACAATGTTAGACAATGAGCAAACCAGTTGTCTCCTTCCCCCTCTATTTTGTTCACAGGAGCTGAAAGACAAGCTTTCAGAGCTGAAAAAGCTTTGTAGGAACCTCTTTTTCCGTGTTGAGGAAAGGAGAAAGTGGCCGGAACGCCTGGCTGCCCTGGAGAGTCTGCTCAACCACTCAACCATCTTTCTCAAGTAAGAGCCAGCTCTTGGGAAGGAGAGTTGTGCAGCTGGTAGTGCAAGAGATGCCAGCAGAACTTGACCACGCTGCATGTGGTCTGAAAGTCATTAGCGCTTCCTGAGGAAAGAAGACCCAAACCCTGCTTCCTAGTGCTTGGTTCTGCAGAACCCGTTTAACAGAACATGCAGGTTCTGTCTGAACTGGGGGACGGGAAGTGTTCAGGGCTGTACACACTGTTGGCAAGCACAAGGAGGGTTTTTGCCTCGCGGTGCTATGGCTGCAGTTTTTTGTATCTTCCCTTTTTTTCTGCTCTGGTGATAGCTACGTTTGCTGGCTCTGTATTCCACTCTTGTCATCCAGAGATTGATTTAGCACTCGTTTCCTGCAGATGTAAGAGATGGGAGTGCAAAATGTACTTGGTGGTCGGTGTGTGCAGCGACTATTTACTGCGATTCCCAGAACTGTAAACACTGAGTTGCCAGCGTATAGTCCGTTTGGTGTAGCAAAAATAAACATTATTCTTATCTTTAAGGGGAGCCCGAATGATTCCAGAGTCTGACCAGATATTCACAGAAGTGGAACTGAGTACGCTGGAAAAAGCCATTAATGAAACAACGGTAATAGAGGCTTGAATGATTCTGGGTGGGGGTGGCAGTTTGGGTCGTGTTTGCTGTCGCAGACTCTCGAGGTCATGGAATAGAGTGCAGATGTGTCGTTTCCATGCCACCGGCAAGCCTTTGGTGTGTTTGAGATGTCTAATGCCTAGTTTGGCCCCAGACTGCTCTGAGGGTGTAATGGTTCTTGTGCTGTGTGGAGAGTTGTCTCCAGGAGCGGTGGCATAGCCCTGTTACTGGCTGTGTGTGTTTTTTAAAAGCAGACGCTGGGTTTTGAGGGTGTTGATTTTGTCCTGTCCTGTATCTGAGTAAGAAGTTGGTGGAAGTGTAGCATGGAGCAGCATTAACGCTGATGAAGTTAGAAGGCCTGGGAGTGGTGACTTTGAGATACTGTGATGTACAGTGGTTCCTGGAACCCAGAGGCATTAAAAAAGCACTTCTTCCCTCCCATCCCACAGACCTGGAAAAACGAGACACTGGCTGAACAGAGCAAGCTATCTCCTACTGAGAAGCCCATCCTGCTGTCCAAGGATATAGAGCTCAAGATCGCAGCCCTGGACAGGGAAGTGCAATATCTTCTGAATAAGGCCAAGTTTGCAAAACCCAAACCCAAAAAGGAGAAGAACACCACAAAAACTGATTCGGGCAAGAATGCTACAGCAACCTCTGAGACTGAGAACACTATCCCTCCCACGGAGGGGAAACAAGAAGGTAAGGAGTGGGTGGAGAGCGTGTATATAAAACCTAGTCTATAATTACCATGTGTAATATGCTTGTATCTCTCTGTCTTGAGTGGAAGGGAGCTAATAAAATGAACACAACAGTTATAACTGTAGGATCAAATGATCCTCCTCTTAATTTTCTCAGACAACTGGGAAAATGGAGGTATGGCAGTGTCCTTTTGCCCCCACTGTTTTCTAAGGTTTTTTCTGTGAAGGAAGATAAACTCCTGGGATGGTGTGTCACTACCTGTCTCTTTGGCCGGCTGCCTTGTAAGGAAGATAAGCCGTCAACTGCTTCTGGATTTCTAGAGCCAAGTATTAAAGTTCATGTCCTGTATCAGGGAATAGAATGCGCTGTTGATGAGAAAACTTTGTGGCTTAGATGATCCCCAGGAAGATGGGGGGCGGAATCTCTTGGGACACTAAGACTTGCAGTTCCCTGGACTTTTTAGGATCCTCAGGTTCTGAGTGGCCTGGTCCTTCCTTTTAAACCTAGACTGCTGATGTCAGCAGAGTTCCCTGCTGGTTTCTCTGGCTGGAGTAGGAGATCCTGCTTGTGGTCACAGCTCCAAAGGTGACTTTGCAGTCACTGTGCAACCAGTGAGTCTCCCAGGCTCCTAGGGACATAAAGCCTGGCAGACAGAGGCAGTGAGAAATAAGGAGCAGTTCTATGATGCTCCTCTGAGTGTTGCAGGGAGATCCACTGTGAGAGTGAATTACTGTAATCCTGCTGAAGCACCACAGCCGTCTTGATTGTAAACCTTGCTGCTGGTTACCCCATTTCCCTACGCTTAGCCTCTGGTGTATTCTCCCTTAAATTTTGTTTCTTTCTGCATTAAATATAGGCAAACCTGAGGATATTGGTTCAGCCAAGGAAACTCCTACAGCTGAGAAAGTAGCAATAGAGGATGAGCCCGGATCAGACTCTGGTGGGTAACTGTGTGACTAACAGTCTGGAACTTGGTAGCTACAAGTGCAAGCTGTCTGTCTGCTTCTTTCCATCTTTTTAGCTGTAGGAAGTAGTAAGATGGTAGAACCCTTGAGTACGGCTCAATTGTTAATTCTGCAAAGAGGAGAACAAAAATGTTGGTTCCTCACTGTTCCTACATTTCTCTCATTCGGTGTGAAGTTCTGATGTGCCGCTGCCTCCTGCCTCAGCAGCTGCTTTATGCTGCATCGCTGGTTTGTAGCCAGTCCTGGGGCTGGAAGCCTGGCTGCGGTAGAGAGCCGACGTGCAGGCGCCTGTTTATTCTGCCAGTCCTGTCCTGAGGACAACAGCATTCAACAGGTGGAGGGCAGTAATGTCTTTGACTCTTTGGAGCTGAGTGTCAGTCTCCAAAGCATTCTCCCAACTTCTGCACTGTAGACTGAGAGTTTGAGGACATCCTTAATGCGCTGCTTTGTGTGCTGTAAAAACTGTGTTTCGCAGTGTGTAACTGTTTACTTCATTACACAGGGTCCAAAAAAGAGAAGACAGAAGCTGGAGGAGAAAAGAGGAAAAACGATGAGTTATAACATCCCTGACAGCCCACTATTGTCAACATCTATTTATTTCGTGGTTACTTTCTTGTTTTTATAATGGACCTGGTTAGTCATGATGTAAATGGAACACAACAAACAGTCTGACAACAAATTGGGATAGAGATGTAAATTTTATTTTTTCTTTTGGGATTTTGCCGCTACTAACTTAGTGAATTGTTTTTTGGTTTTTTCTTTCTTATGTGTTTGAAGGTGGCAGGTGTGCCCACCAGGAATTGTCTCAGTCCAGAAGTCACCAAAGTGGCTTTTCTGTGGAGCTAAAGCAGTAAAGAAACATCTTAGCTTTAGGAAGTAACTGAGAATGTAATTCTGTGTCGCACCACCAGTGAAGAGAAACGGGGTTACTGCAGAAGCGCTCGTGGCTGAGATGATGATGTCTTTGCATAGGAGGCCCTAGCTTAAAGGAATTGTTTGATTTCAGCTGGCGGGGGTGTATTCTTGTGTGGATTCGTGGGAACATGGAAGAGGACTGCGGAGGCAGATGCTCCCTGCGTGGAGATAGCGCCGTGTCTGTTTTCCATGGACTTGTTAAAACCGTCTCCGTCCCTGCTCTGCAGCAGAGTCTGAACACCATTAATTGAGACTTGACAAAAAGATTCTGTTTATCGTTGAAGTTCAGAAGCGGCAAGGCGGGGTGCTCAGGGGGCTGGCAGAAGGGAGGCGTTGGGCATCTCGCGTTCAGAACAGGGGCCCCGGAGGGCTGGGCAAAGCCCGGCCCGGCCCCTGTCCCGGTACCCGGTGCCCGTCCTGCCCTCCCCGGCTCCCCCCCGCGCCTCTGTGTCCTCGCCGCGGGCTGCGCTTCGCGCCTCCTTCCCGCTCGGGCCTCTTGCCCGCTCCCGCCGGGCCGCTTCGGTTGGGGCGGAACGGGCGCGGGGGG
>JAVSBS010028381.1:0-23380 GCA_033124195.1 Coracias cyanogaster | reverse complement strand
CGCGCACGACGCGGTGTGCCTCCGGGACGGACGGGACCGCGATGTCCGGTCGTCGTCGGAGGGTGAGCGCACCCTGCGGATGGTTCACGCGTGACGGACCGGAGTCGGACCGCACGAACCCGGTCCGGAGCGAACCGTGGCGTGCGACCAACCGCTCGAGAGAACGCTCCAGGGCATCGGTGTCCAGCGGCCCCGGGACGTCGAACGATGCTGCGAGCCACGTGCTGCCGTCGTCGACGTCGGCGAGGTGCGCGCGGGCGTCACGGGTCGCGGCGCGCATCGCGCTGGGCCCGGTCTCGCTGAACAACTTCTTCCTGTGGCTCGGCGGGCTGCCGCCGCTCGCGTCCTCCCCTGGGCCTGCGGGAGCGCTCAGCCCCCGCCGGCCGGGGGCCCGCCCGCGCTCCGAGCCCGGCTGGGCTGGACCCCTTTGTGTCTTCCGCGCTCGGGGAGCGGCGTCGGCTCCCTCCGCTCGGCCGCCGCCTCCGAGGCAGCTGTCCCGGATCGCGCTCCCAGCCGTGGCGGGGGAGCCCCGTCTCTAACCTGGGCTCCGGCTGCCGCTCCTCCCGCGGTCCGGCCGAGCCCGGCACCCGGCTCTTCAGCAGGCGCCGGCGGCCCCCGCCGCAAGCCAGGCTGTGCCCCGGGGTGGAAGTCCCCCTGACAGCGACTGTAGCCGGACAGAGAAGTGATTTTTTCACAGTGACCGAATTGCTGAAAACCATTAAAAGGCGCTTGTGAATGAAAGTTACTTAGTGCTGTGAGTGAGACTCGAGAGTGCATAGAAAGGCTGAAGGTGGCTTTGTTGTTTGTTTGGTTTTGCTAATTTCGTTTTACCTGTCCTTTGGGCCATGTTTTTCTTTAAATTCCTGGTCTTGGTAAGGTAAGTTTTTCTTGTTTTGACCATTTGCACACCAGATGAGAGAACACACGTTAACTCTAGGTAACTCCTAAAATTATCCAGAAAGATGTCATGGAATTACACGTAGTACAATTCCTGAGATGAGCACCAGATTTTTTAATTTTTTTTTTTTTTTACTTAAGGTTGATGACTTTTTCCTTTTTTTGGAAGGGAAAGAAATCTGACTACAAATACATTCTTTATTTTTTTTAATGCCTTCTTATTGGCCTTGACTATACTTCTGAAAACTGGACTACGTGACTATACTTAACTAAGCAATTAATGGAAAGTCAGGATAGAAATTTCACATTTTTTTCTACTGTCTGGAATATATTTGTAGTCAGTGACATTGTAGACAGCATTATGTGTCTTAATGTGACTTTTTTTTTTTTTTCCCCTCCAAAGGTAGCGAAAAAGAAAATACCAAGATGAGTAAAAAGCCTCCAAATCGTCCTGGAATCACATTTGAGATTGGTGCTCGTTTGGAGGCACTGGATTATTTACAGAAATGGTATGGAAGACATTGTGCTGTGTTTGTAAGAACTTAATTATTTTGCATCTGTTGTATGTTTTGATGACTAATTTTAAAACTTAGTGCACCTGTTAATTGATTGATCACATGCGAACTTTATGAACTTCCACATAATAGTCTGTTAAAACTGTTACCTTTTAGGAAAATATTCTCTCTTCAGAAATCAAACTAAACTTTTCTACCGGTTTTCATTTGTTTGCTTTTAGTTGGTCGTGCAGCTGTAGTAAGCAAAGAGCATTTCCAGAGTAGTGTGGAATGCAGTGTAATGTGAGAGATGGTTGGTGTGTTACAGTGGCAAACTCCTGTGACTAAAGACTTCTATTCTGTTAGTTTGAAGGCATGCAAGCAAATTTATTTTGTATTCAGTTACCACACTTCATAGGTTCACAGAACTGACTTTGAAAAAAAGAAAATATATTTATTCAGAGTTCATGGAATAGGTGAGAACGATTGTATTTGTATCAAACAGTTGGAGGAATGGAGGGTTTAAAACTGTGTCTCTGCGCCACCCAAGTCTTATCCTGAGTAAGAATCAAGACTATAAAATGAGAATCTGTGGTGCAGGGGACCATGTGACACAATCAAGGGAGCTGTTCTTTTGAAATAAATTGTTAGTCCAAATTTATTAATGCCGGTGGGTTAATGCCATGAGGTACGCTCGCCGTGCTATTTCAGTTAGAAAAATCCCTGACTTTGTTAAAGTAAATGACAGAAGAAGTTGATGTTTCTACCCAGAAATTTTTTCTTAGCTGCTCTCTGATGAATTAGGGCTGAGGAAGGTAGGGGCCTGTACCCGCTTTTCTGTTGTGTTCCTGGAGAGCTAAGCACGTTCATGCATCAGTCTGATCTTGCTAACTCCAAGTTAGGTGATGGAGAGGTCTGTATATTATTTACCTGTGTACTCCAGCAGTTACATGCTATGTGCAAAAAACTGGGTTAAACTTTCTGTAGAGCTTTGATTTTAATTATAGCCAAAGTGTTTGTCTTAATAAACACTGAAGGAAAATACGGTTTACAGAACAATTCTTACCTGTGGCGTTAGAGCGGGTTTTCAACGTACTGATTCCGTAGCTGAATGCCAAGATCATGAAACTATCTCAATAGTGCTATAAAAATTAAATAATTTTACCAGAACTCTTTATAGCATCGTCTGTGACTAGAGATAATTGACTAACTTGATAACAAAAGTTAATATGTAAAAATAGCTTCAGCATAATCATATACAAAAAAGATCCGTGAATATGCAGTGTACAGTCTGTGTCGGATCTGCCCGGCCTTGTCCCTGGGAAGGGTCACGTGTCACTTCTGGAGCGCTTGTCTGGCTTTGGCCTCGTCACGCGTGGGCCCTGCCGCAAGCTCTGCGGCTGAGTTGCTCGGTATTGTCGGGCAGAACCGCTTTTATCCTGACCTTTCTAGGGTCTGGTTAATCGTCTGGACCACCAGGTAGAACAAGTCAAATTTATATACACAGAAACTTTTGCTGTGCCATATACAGGAGCAGAAAGTTAAAATTTTGGAGTTCCAGCAACACTTGAAAACGGGGCTTTATTTGAAATGAAATAATGTTAATGTACACAGCCAAAAAGCTGTTAGAGGAAGCCTGCTGTCATGTTATTAGGGTGACGTGGGCTGGAATAATAGCCGGTGTGATTATTTTTTTGGCTTTCTGTTGCATATGGGGCTGGTGAATGATTTTAAAATTCTTTCTGTGTATAAGCTGTTTGCGTTCATCTCATCTGCATGCAGAAATGCATACTTCAAAGAGAGTAAAGTTGCTGAAATTACATGAAATCTCTTGATAATTTTTTAACAAAACCAGAGTTGAATAGCAGTAGTATTGCTCAGCTTAGTCTTTCTACAAGTGACAAGTTGAGAACACTTGCTGAAAAATAGACTTTGAAAGGGTTGTAATTTTTTTCTCCATTTTTCGGAGAGCTTGCTGTCACTTAGAAGATCTGTTGTTTGTGACCAGTTAAAATGTTAATCGGGAAAGACTTCTAGAGATGGGAAAAAATACAGTAAAGTGTGGGTTTGAGGCAGTTCTGCAGGTCTTAAATTCATCTATGCAGTAGTTGCTGAAATTAATCTCATGGAGTCTGGTGTTTGTTAGAATTGTGTAAACTTTCTAGATAGTATTATGTACCATGACTATTTTTTACTTAAAGCCCATGCTTTTAAATGAGGACATTTTTGCAGACAATGCTTGGATCACTGGTATTGTTTGGTGTGTGCGGTTACTGAGTAGAAGAAGGCCTGGTTGAACTGATCAGCAAAGGCGGCTGGCCGTGAACACGCTTATTTTTGCTTTATTGCGGAGGTAACGGCAATTGCTTCTTTCTCAAGTGCAACAGTGTCCTGTGTCAGGGGAGGTCATCTTACATAATAAATTTGTACCACTTGTTAAATTTAAATTCACTAAAACGATGACATGCAGCTCTGATCAAAAACAATGTGATCATCTGTCAGCAGGTAGTAAATGAGATGCGATTGACCAATAACATAAAATTGTTAAAAATATGAGGCCTGGAGTGTATGACCTGTGAAGAGAGGGAAAGGAAACTAGACTTGTTTAGTTCAGAGAAGGCTTCAGGAGATCCTCTAGCACCCTTCCAGTACCTACAGGGTCATCAAGAAGACTTAGCCAAGCTCTCCACAGTAGTGTCTGCTGGAGGACAAGAGACAACAGGCACAAATTGAAACGAGAGATTCAGGCTGGGTACAAGGAAAATCCTGTTCCCATGGGATTGTCAAGCAGTAGATCAGGGGGTTGCCCGAAGAGTTTGTTGAGTCTTCAACATGGAAGGTTTTCAAGATTGGGTTGGATAAAACTCTGGAAAACCTCATCTGATCTCATAACTCTTCTTGCTTGGAGTGGGAGGTTGGACTAAAGGCTCTCTGAGGATCCTTCAAATTTGAATTATCCTATGATCTCATACAAAAACGGATATATGTGCACATCCCCCTATGCTTCTTACTGACAAAACAAATGGAACAGCGGTAGAACTGCACGTATCTGCAAGTACGTGCCCATTTGCAAGACTGGTTCTTAACCTGTTAGGTCCCACAAGTAGGAGGACACAGTCTTTGCAAAGTTGATGTATTTAAAGATGTATCTTTTCCTTTTTTATCTGTTTTCTTGTCTTTTATGGCTCTAGCTCTCTACTGGTTGTCCCATAAGTGCCAGATACTGCTTTGAAAAAACCAACCCTGTTACTTTTCTGAGACTATAGTCTTTATTAATCTGGTTGATCTAAAGGATGGGTTAGGTAATGGAGTACCTGTAATGGCCCTTGTTGCAGTCCTGGAATGGAAACAGCTCACTAGAATAGGTTAATTATCAGAACAGCAGCACTGTGACTTGGTATATTTTATTATCTGGATGGATTTTTTTTTTTTTTTTTACCATTATGGAGGAAACTTTTTCCCTGTAAGACATTGGGAAGCCTTATGTACAGTCCTTGCGTTGGATTCCATTGACTGGGTTCCCTGACAGCCAGATACTAGGAAGGATTTTGGAGCCTCTGCTTTATATTGAAATAATATGATGTACATAATAAAAGGTGGAGAGTTAGAAATAGGTGTTTGTGGATTTTGCAGATACCAGAAGACTATCTGTGGAAAAGTCAGAATGGAGGGTATTTGGGTTAATATCCTCTATGAGGTAGAAGGGAAGACTTTTTATGCTGCTATTGTGAAGGCAGGAAGTGCGTGTGTGCTTTCTACACTTTGTAGGTGCGAACTTGGGCAAGTTTAAGTAGTGTTTTTGCATCCTCTTTTACAGTTTGAAATAACTATCTCATCTCATAGGGCACTTCACTACTTCTGGTTGCTTTTGAAGGATTGAAAGGATGACATAAAAAGGAAAAATATTTTGCGCGTGACCATTGATGTGTTGAGTCCCCTGGAGAAAATGGGTATTTTTTTGTTTTTACACTGTTAAGAAATGAAAACTGGAAGCTTCCAGTTTATTTTTCCTGTATGAATGTTGGAGCATTATTGTTGTCTGACCAGTGCTTCATGGCGTAAATTTTGTAAGCCATGTTAAACTTTGTAGCTTTATGAAAACGTTGCTTAATTCTTACGAGTTGAAATCACTGGAACCTGAGAATGGAGAGCATGCAGTATGTAAACTGGGCAGATACCATCGTCTAACGATAGTTTTCCAGTTCTCTTTTTAAAAAAACAAGAACAAAACCCCTTGAAATTTGGATGATGCTCTATTTGGGATTATTAAATACTATTTAAAGAACGCTATTAAAAAAACACACCCCAAACTTGCAGGTTATTGTTTCTTCCCACAAAACCAGCGCTTTTATTATTGAACTGGAGCGTGGTGGTCTGATTTGTTTTCTTTTTTACTGTGAAAAGTAAAGACTTTTTTCCTCAATGTTTTAGAGTTTATTTTGCTGACTTGTGCTAAGCAGATGTTGACAGGTCTGTTCATATACCAAATGGGTTTTGATCCCTTAGTGTGGAGTACTTGCTGGAGGTGAGTGGGGAGAATTAACCTGTCTGGAAGGTTGCTTGGGCCTTGGACATCATTTTTCTTCAGTACTGTAAAGAGTGATGTTTGTATTCTCCTTTGTAGAACTTCCTCATAAAGCCTCCTTGAAGCTTTGCAATAGAAGGAACCTCTACAAAAGGTTTATCCTGTGTGTGAGATGTAACCATCTTCATATTCATCTTCTTTTTACAGAATAAATATGTTGCTCTTAGCCGTAGTAAATAGCTATCCTATATGCACAGTACTTGAATGCTTTAAAAAGGTGGATTAAAAATTTTATGCTGCCCTTTTCCCTTTTATTAGCAGGTAAAGCATGCTTGCCTTAGAAATAATTTGTATATTTTTGCCATTTCTGAAATTGAGTATTTTCAGTAGAAGTACAAAAACTATAACGCCAGAAAAATGTTTCAGGGCACTGTAAAATTTGCAGTAATAAATTCTGCAGTATGTGTGTTCTGCTCTTTTCCACTGTGGGATTGTGAAAGATTGCTGTTTATACATATTTGTGGCACATTGCATGGCTAAACTTAGTGGGTATTGAGGGTAAGAGCTTGTTGCTAAATCCATACAAAGTTATTTTTGGGTTGCCTAATAACCAATCACGTATAGCTTGGGTGGTTCGGAGATTTGCTAAATCTTCAGTCTCTGAGGATTGGAGTGAATGCAGGTTTTGGCTCTATTCGTCTTGCAACCACTCTCTTAAGATACATTGAAGAAACATGAAGTATAAGATTTAACTGTGCAAAACCAGCATCAGGGACTTTGATTCAGAGCCGATAATGACATTTTAAAAAGAATGGTAGAAGAAATTGTATTTATCAAAGAGAAATTAACCAAGAAATACCTGCTGCTGCACTTTCTCTGTTGAGTGATCCCTAACAAGACTTCATATTTTGCATATCTTTTATTAGCTGGTGCGAGCTTTGCTCCCCTTCCTTTCTTCCCTCCTATATATTCATGGCTTCATTCTTGGCTTGCTGAATTTTCAAAACTATCTCCATTTTTATATATTTCTTACCCCCTCTTACTCAGTTTCCCTTCCCCCTGACAATGTACCATATTTTGCCATTTTTTCCCCTCTGTTGTCTCCTACACGCAGTGCTTGGAATGATCTCTGCTGCTGCTGACCAGCGGAAGCTACCAGCCATAGCAACCGTAATGCAGCAAGGGAGCTATAGAGTAGTGCCATAATGGGAACAGAATAGGGAAAGAGAATTCTGTGCTCTGGCTCAGAATCCCTGAATTTTGTGAAAAAACCATAATTTTGCGTCAGTACCTGCCTGGCATGTGGTAAACCTGAAATTTCCAGGTGTAATAGAAAGGAGCACCATTGTTCTCATCTTCCAGTTCAGTATCGCAGCTTCAGTGCTTGTGCACAAGATCTCAGTTTTGATGGCTACAAAGTGAACTTCCCGTCCTCTTGCTTTTCTGGTGTTTTTCCTTCCTCCCTTCTGTTAAATGCCTCTGTGCCATCCTTTACTTTTATTTAGAACTCTTAGGTAACATAGCTACTCATACTTTTGCTGTAGTAACAGTAGCTTTACTTCTTCCCTTTGCTTTGCTACTGTTCCTGCTTATTCTGACAGTTGGTGTCCAGTTACAAGAAGTCTGAAATAAGAACACTGAGGAAGATGAAAAAATGAGTTAAGACATTTTGTAATAAAATTCCTAAAGGTAGCAAGAAGAAATAGTCGCTAGAGACGGTTTCTTAAGACTGACTTATTTTCTTGAAACTTTGTTCATAAACCTGAATGCTGATGATGGGAGTTAGGTTTTGACCTACGGGTTTCTGTTTTAATACAGTATATCATCATTTTTCCTGTCCTTGTTAGATTTTTGTCAGTCTGCTCGAGAGGGGAGAGGGGGTTGATCTTGTTGCTCCTCTCAAAAGTCCTATGGAGTTCCCTCTTGAAAAAGCTTTAGTAGGGTGGCAGATGAGAGTACCACTCGAGTCTTTGTTTGTTTTAAAGTTCAGTAAGAAGAAATTAGGAACTTAAAAAATGGCTATGAGAATGTTTTGGATGGGGGAAAATACAGATAAGAGAAATGCAGTAAGAGGTTGAACTGTCTGCGTGTTCTGATGCGAAGGTGAAATGTGGCCGAATTAGTTGCAGTGCTAACCCAGAAAACCAGAGGGAGTTTTTCTCATTCAGCAGTTCCTGAGATGTTTAGATGTTGGGAAGCTGTGTGATCCCTGCGGCTGAGGAAGCAGGACTCAAGAAATGAAGGAAAAAATTGCAATTGATGCCTTTTGTTTTAATGCCCTGTTCTAGTCGCCAGGAAACAAGGAAAGCCTGTGCTTCCTAGAACTTACATTTAGCCAGAACATAGTGTTAAAGACTCCTTTATCAGCACCGTCAGCATTTTGAAGAGAAAGTATTCAAAATGGAAAATGTTGACAGGTTTCCTGTATATGTCAGTTGTGTTTCCAGCTGGTGGAATTTGCAGTAGGACTGGAAATTGGTTGCCCAAGGTCTGTTCTCTTACTATTCCTCCACAGTGGTGCTTGTTTAGAAAACCAGGTTGCCTTTTCCTGAAAGATGGCTGTCCTTTTGTTGTGGTCTTTCTTTTCAATGCATGTTTTGTTAACTTTAGACCGTCCCTAATACAAACTCGTGAGGAGAATTTGATAATCTAATTAGCCTTTTTTGAGGAAATTCTTTGTGCTTTTGAATCTATTTCAGTACTTCTGTGAAGGGCAGGAGGAGCTGAATTTTGCCTCATTTCAATTTTTCTCTGAATTTCATACTGTGGAAATAATGGGATCTGTTAATTCTAGTGGAGAAAGTAGTGTGACAAAACCAGTTTATGCCTTATTCCCCTACTACAATTTTGTGAAATGCATCACTTTGGTGAAACGGAAATAGTAAGACTGAATAATAATTGCAGAAGTTAGAGAAATTTGCCGTTTTTCCATACAAGTGTAATCTCAACCTTTATGGTTCCTGATTACATTCATGCCACACCCAAAATTAGATGCCTGAATTGTGATCTGGTTGCAGCTCAGTTCTGATTAGATCTACTGCACACATGTGATATTTGCTGAGAATAAAATCCACATATTAAGACTCTCATACTTAACTTTAGTGCATGTGGAGTTAGAGAGATGAGTGCTCAAAAATAGTTACGTGGAATCAAATTAAATGGCAGTGAAATGATGGAAGCTGATCTATAAATTTAGTAAGAGGCTTAGATTAAGAATGTTCTGTTGACCTCTGGGTTTGATTAGTTGCTCGGATTTGTCTGGAATCAATGGTATAGTTTCATAAAACGTTTCTTGTGATAGAAGTAAGGAATGTACTCCTAAAGCTATTTTATGTCCTTTGCATCCCCAAGCAAACAAGCTTTTTACAGGGTTTTATTTTAGACAAAGACAAGTTTTAAAACTCATAAGCACAAACTCCTAATACCCATTTGAGGCAGTTTTGGTCTGAGAGTTGGGAGGTTTGAATTCATGTGTAATCATCTAACTAGAACGAAGAAGAAGACATATCACTGATGTGTATAAATCACTCTTTAAATATTACTCTACTGTCAACTTAGTAGCTTCATCTTTTTCAGACTGGGAGATTTCATGGTACAAGGTGTTAATACAACCTTCCAAATGGTCTGTTCGCAAAAAAAAAAACCCAATGATTTTTGAAAAAGCCTTGATATGTACCAGTTCATGTTTATCATTCAAGGTATCCATCTCGTATTGAGAAGATAGATTATGAGGAGGGGAAGATGTTGGTCCATTTTGAACGTTGGAGTCATCGCTACGATGAGTGGATTTACTGGGACAGCAATAGGTTGCGACCCTTGGAGCGACCAGCATTAAGGAAAGAAGGACTGAAAGATGATGAAGAGTTTGTTGTAAGTGGCACATTTATTTTGTGTTGAATCTTTTTTTGTATACTACTGTTTATAAACGTACTGTCCTACCTGTTTTCCTACATCAAATCTCTAGCACATAAAGCTTAATTGTTTTTAGGAGAAGATCTAAATGATGAAAATATTAATGACTAAATTTGTATAAAATAGGATTTTAAACCTGGAGAAGAAGTCCTAGCTCGTTGGACAGACTGTCGATATTACCCTGCAAAGATTGAAGCAATTAATAAAGAGGGTATGTATTCATGTGTGGTCCACGGACAAGGACTGTTTCCATATGCTATGCTGTAGCTGTAGTCTGCTTATAAAATAACACATGTATAAAATTTTCATCACTGCCTCAGTATTACGTGAAAATGTTTCTATTCTATCAAATTTAGTAAGAGGCTCGTCTCTGTGTGAAATTTGAAAATGGGAATTTCTCCAAAAATGCTTAATGTTTCCTCAGTGATGAGAAGAATATCCCTTGCACAGAGTTAGGAATATTTTGTAGTATTGTTGATTTGTGCTAATGATATGTTTAAGGTTTTTTAATTGTTTTAGGAATGGTAGGTTTCTTTAAAGTTCTGTCTATTGAAGAAAAACAATGAAAACGGGAAAATAAGTGAATACCTTAGACACAATATTTCTCAATGGGGTGATACTTCTCATGAATATAAGTAGAAGTTGAAGTTTTTACTGTGGTTTAAAGCAAATGAGGGTTTGATTGCGAATTAAATTTTTGCCCTATTATAGCAACTTAAATATTACATAGTTCTTTCAATGAATTATGACCAGAAGTGACACAGTAACTTAAACATGCTTGAAATTGTCCAACTGGACAAAGAAAAACAATATAATAGCAGAGTTTCATTGATGCTTTTATTTACTTTTTATGCCTGTAGGTAGCTCCTGGTTACTTTGTTCATACAGCCTACAAAACATTTTGCTGAACTTTCACAGTAACAAGGTGTATTTGTTTCTTAACTACTCATAGTGATAACATCAATCCTTTTGTAGGAACATTCACCGTACAGTTCTATGATGGTGTTATTCGATGTCTTAAGAGGATGCATATCAAATCTATGCCAGAGGATGCAAAAGGGCAGGTAAGAATACTTCAGGTATTCATTTGACAGCTTTTATATAGACTTTAAAAAATATCTTGAGATGTTACAAATGTCATCTAGCACTGCTAGTTTTAGATGAGTCTCTCTTCTAGGTCCTGCACTGCCTTGCTTCACCAGTTTGATGGATGATGCCCCAGAGCGTGCTGCTCAAGTAGTCTTGCCTCTGTCTGAAATGCCCGGCTGCTGTACACTCCATTGCCAACTAATCTTCCTAGAGTTTTGTCTGCAAAGTTTACAAAACCAAGGCCATCCAGAGACTTTTCTCCTCAGGTGTCCTTTCAGGAAAGTTTAGCTTGTCAGTAGTCTGTGCTGATAATTTTTTTTTTTAGTGTAAATTTTTCTAACCCACCTTCCACCCCATCTCTTTCATTTGCTACTGTGGTAGTTTTTTGCCCACGTCTTATTAACATGACTGTTCTGTGAGGGTTTTCTCCCCTGAGTCAGAACTTTTGAGGATTCAGACAGATAAAGAGTTCTTTATTTCTGATAATGTCCACTTGCTGTTGAAGAGCAGATGCCGAGTAGAAGTTGAGGGAGTCTGTGAAATAGAGAGCCTGATGTAGTCACTGGGCTTATCTTTACTTGCAAAAGAGAAAACAACACTGAAAACTGTTACGTGCTTTCAGTGGAAACGCCATTGCATTTATCTTGCATAATAACTATTCTCATAGTTAATGAGAAATTATTCCGCTGAAACTATTTGAGACTCAGATATAAAATGTGGAAAAACTGCTCTTACTTGCTCCCAGTTTCCTTCAGAATACTCCTAACATGGTGAACAAAATCCAGGTGTTTCATAACTGCTCCTGTAATCATCCACATTGTGACAAGGGCAGATGGAAAAGCAGAATGGCTTGAAAACATTTCTGTGTCCTGCCCTCCAGGTTATAGGTAGCTGTACGCTAGGATTCATCATCTATGCAAAGAACATCAGAACTTTGTGCAGGCAGCACTGCACTATTTAAACTGCTTCCTTGAAGAGATTAAACTGAAATCCGTAGTCATGCTAACACTGGCCTCTTGCTGCGGTCTTATAATAACTCCGTTGAACGAGTAAATAATATTTCAAACAATACTTAAAGTAGGACAGTAAGTTAGGAAGCTGGAGTATTTAATTTTACTTCATAAAAAGGAAAAATTGGGTAATGTGGTAGTGACTGAACTGAAATAGCCCTTCTGTGACAACGTAAACAAGTTCCTTACTCTGTCCTCTGCTTTTTCTAGGGAGCTATGTTGTATCTAATCTTAAGTTACTACTCTTAGGCCACAGGCATTTTCAGCTTTAAAAAAAAAAAAAAAAGAGTAAATTCACTTAGCAACCATTTGATGTCCAGACATGCTTGGTGGCAGTCCAGCTCATCTAGCATTTCTAATTTTCCTCCGTATTTGAGAGTTATGGTGTTAGTCTCATGCATCTTGAGGGCTGAATGTAGGTGGCTTCAGTGAAGTCTTGAGCAAGAATAAGGGGACCAAATTTACACTTTCTGAGATGAGTTTAGAATTTTTAAGTTGTCTTGCAGCAACAGCTCCACCAATTATGCTTTCTATGATACTAATTGATACTAGTTTTAGCATTTCAGTTTACAAAATTAGAGATGGGCATGAAGTTCTGTAGCTTTCAAAGGCAAAGATACTTTTTTTTATGCAACAGATCCTACATCATTATGCTATGGTAAAATGTTTGTTTTTCAAAATATTTTTATGGTATTTAAGAAAAAAATGTGATCTAAGATTTGGTTTGAAAATCTGTTACCTGAAACTGAACTTTATCCAAGCCTAGAACTTAAATGGATGTTTTGGGGATTTTGCATTATTTATTTTATAAGAAGACATTTACTAAAAATTAGGCAAATATTAAAAAAATGCCAAGAATATAACTTGATTTGAAAAATAGTGGAGTTAGCAGATCCAAAACTTCAATCTTAATTTAAGCCTATGTCTTGTTTTTAATCTATTTCCAAAGAAAAAGAGGTGAGCATAAGATTAAAGTTGTTAAATTTGCTAAAGCATTAGAAATGTAAGATCTGTTTGGAAGGTGTGTGCTCAGCATGCAGAATTTGAATTATAGAGAGAGAGACACAGACTGGTTAATTCTTTGATTTGAGTTTAGCATGTCTTAAAGGAAGAGTTTTAAAATACTGTAACACTCAAATTACTTTTGAGTTGCAGCAGAAGTGTGCTTTAATAAGACGAAGCTGTGAGGGTGGAAAGGCAAAATTTTTATAGAGTGGAAAATATTTTTGTGGTTCAATGCAATGGGACTATAGGTGAGATTGCTCTGCAGAGAAGTGCAAATTAATTGAAATCACACAGAAATGTGGCTAACGTAGTACGGAGAGAAAATAAAAAAAGGTGGGGATATTGAGACTGCCCTTGTGAGAGCACATGTGAAGAATTCAGATAACTTACTTTTTCTGTTTCATGTTTTTGTTTTATCTTCGATGTAATTAGGCGCGCGAGAGGGAGCAGATAGCGCCGGAGCTGAGATTAGTCACGGAAATCGAACCAAAAGAAGTGAGTTTTGAGGAGGGTTTTGAAGGAGAGGGAGGGGACTTGGCACACAGGAAGAGGAAGCTGAGGAAAAAACATGGATTTGCGATTGGGACAGAGGAAAAAAGATGTGACAGGAGACAATGTGAGCCAAGATGTAGGTGGGGCAGCCTGTTTAGAATTGGAAAGGTGAGGGTAAGGAATCCAGGCTTGATGTGGAATCAGCCAGTCAATAGCTTGATGATGTTTTATGTATGTGTATGCATGAATGTGTGGGCGTTGTGATGTGTCAGGAGAGGACAAACGGCTGAATCTTCAGTACTGTAGAGAAGCAACAAGGTGGTGGTTGTAGGCAGGTGAAGGGAGAACGATGGATGTGTGAATTCTGCTATTGGTGCAAGGGTTGGATTTTAGAAATTATTCTGTTTTGCCTTCCCACTGTTGCAGGTTAAGGTTATGCAAAGGAATATTTTAAAATACAAATACTTAGCCAATTGATGTGTAAGGCTGTTGGGTGATTTCTGCTAATGTATTTCTTGATCATGCAATTACTTGTGCTTTGATTTAGTGAATCTAATGAGCATAATGACATTTTTTTTCTCAGCAGTGATAATGTCTTGTCTTCTAACTATGGTGTCCCATTACTTCTCTCCTATCAATTTTCTAAGCTTACTTGAAAGGTGAATTTTAGTAAGAATAAAAATGTACAGATTTTTTAAAAATCATATATATATGACTTTATATATAATGGCTGGGTGGTGCAGAGTTACAAAACCAGAGCCGATAGAGGGACAAGGTCGGGACACAAGGGAGAAGTAGGGAAATCTAGGAGGATTTTGCTTTTACTTTCTTGATTTATAATGTATTCATATCTGGGCTTTGGGTGTACTGAACATTGGGGAAAAGTACTGCTACTAAGGATTGGCAACTAGTTTGTGAGGTCTATGAGATTTAGTGTCCTGCTATTATGATTGACAGAGTAGATATTTTACAACAACCCTGAGACAGATTTCAGAATTTGTTGTGCTCCCACTGTTATTCTCCCATTTTTTTGTTAAATTTTTGTAAAAATTCTGAAAAAGGTACAAATGCATCTTTCTGAAGGAGGATTTTCTGAGCTTTTCTAACGAAATATAGTCACCTTAGTATCTCAGATGTTAAATATTTCTTACACGTCAGGCCCTTTGCAGCTGAACACTCACTCCCTAGGAGTGCAAGGTTAAACAGGAATTACCTGTGTCATTTTAGTGCTTATGTCTTTACTCTAGAGCCAAATTACAAACAGACCCACAGAGTTTCAGACCAATTCAAAATTACAAAATTATTGAGGTTGGAAGGGACCTCTTGGGATAATCTTGTCCACCCCCCTGCTCAAGGCTCTCTTCCGTGAGTTTAAATTTACATGTTGATCTAGGAAAAAAGGATGACTATTACCATAATTAATGTCTCTCTACTCTGGCTTCTGAATCTTTAGTCTTTCTTTGCTTTATTGTTATCTGTGTCCTACTACCCTTTGTAAGCTCCATGTCTTAAGGAAAGTACCCAAGCAATGAAATAAAACACAAATAACCCTTCATGTGGCACCAGAACAGCTACCGTTAGAACAGGGTACTCAGTTCAGTGTGGTCCTTGCAGCTCAGTGTCTTCACAAAACTTTGGATTTCAGGATGCTTAGCTTGACAGGCTATTTACAGGCTATTTTGATTCAGGCTACGCTTCCTTTGCTTCCCCCTTTTTTTCATAAGATCCAAGCTCCAGCCATGTTACTGATCCTCTTCATCCCTTGGCCAGGGTACAGTGTAAGACTTCTACTCTCAGGTCTCCTAACTCCTCACCAGCACAAATAGCTCCATCCTTTTTTTGTCCTGCTGGATGGGCAAGGCTCTGGATGGACCGGAGCTAATGTGTGTGCTCGTTTTGGGTGGCCAAAAAAGAGGTATGTGTGGTTTTGATTGACTATGCAGCTGGCAGTTAGACACGCTCTTTGTGGCTGGCTTGTCACCAGATGGCCTCGGTAGTTGCCTGTTTTGTAAGCATTGCCAAAGCGCTTCCAAACTTTTCTGCCTCTAGCTAGACTGAGTGTGTGCATCTCGCATTCACAGTTTGGACACGAAACACTTTATCTTAGAGGAATCAAAACCGTTGGTGTTTCTAAGTATGTAGCTTGATGCAATGTAGAAGCATAACCTACATAAACCAGTGATTTAAAAGTACTGAGCTATGGAGAAGGAAAGGCATAATACAGTGAAAAGTAACGCTTTGTATTTTGTGTTACGCTTTTCTTGTACATCAAAGAAGGCAAAGAAACCGTCAGTAGAATAGAAATTTGAAAGACTTCTGTAATGAGTGGGAAAAAGTTGCATTGAAACAAGAATGATAAAATCAAGATACTTTAGGTACCTCATATGATAAGAAAGCAAGGAAAGTCCAGATTAAGATACAGTCTGTCTACAGTTGAGGGGAAAAAAACCCAAACTATTTGTAAAGCGCTTATGCAAAACTAGCCAAAAAATAGTTATTATCATCCCTTTTTTTGTATGTGGTAGTACAAATCTGCAAATATTCTTGTAGCCAAATTGCTATGTAGTAAATTAATTAACATTCAAGATACTCAGATGCTTAATTCTTACTGGTGGAGGATGAACATCGCTGTTGGTTTTTATATCGTGTATAACTTCTCCATGGAAAAATTTTATATGTTAATGTTATAGAAAATTTGCAAAAGTATTTTAATAAAAAGGATCAAGTTAAAATTTTTGCAATTAAATTGATCCCTAATGCTTGGGAGACATAAAGCAGAAGCCGTAAAGCAGGAGTCTGATCACTCCAGACTAGTGGAAGGAGCTTGGCTCAGTCTTGGAAGTATTTAATTCTCTCCGTTGACTCATAAGGTGGCTAGACCTCATCTACATACCAAAAAGTAGATGAATTTGGGATGCATGTTTTGTTGTTCACTATTTGGATGTTCCTGTATGATAAAATAAGCCATTATCCAAAATGGCACTTTTATTACCTTAAATGTAGATAGTGAAATTCAGTCGTATTATAGAGCACTTTATTGAAATTACTGAACAAAACTTGTAATACAAAATGAGCGCTATCTGTAGTTACTCTAGAAACACAGATATAATAGGATAAGAGTTATCCCTGCTTTATCAATTTAATTCAGGAAGAACTCTACCCAATCATGCAGCTGACTGGTTTGAGTTGAGCGTAATTTTGAACAATAGTAAAATTCGAGCAACAGTGGAATTGGTGTATTTCATAGCTAGAAGGGTAAGAAAAAAGTCAGTGTTCTGGGTTTGGGAGCTCCTGGGTTTGTAAAGCAATGACACCTAAAATAGGTAGCAGGGAATGTGTGCAGCCAGAATTCTATACACAGTCTTTTTCTGAAGGTTTTTTCTTCTTGCTTTTTATCCATGTGGAATGCTGATAATACCTCGAGTTTATTTAGGCAATTTGGGAAACTCATTTTACCACTCTTTGAGTAGTAGCCATAAAAATAAATTCAACTGCTTTTGAACATTTCTAAATGAAGTTTCACCGGGTTTATAAGTATTTTCTATTTGAGTCGCAGGCACCTTTTAATACTTACTTACCATTTTTTCCTTTTTGGAGGATTGGATAGCTTTGGTCAAAGCTGCTGCAGCAGCAGCAGCCAAGAACAAAGCAGGAAGTAAACCTAGAACCAGCGCAAACAGCAATAAAGATAAAGAGGACAGAAAATGGCTAAAAGTTCCTTCAAAAAAGGAAGAAACCTCAACCTCTACAATCATGCAGGAAGTCCAAAAAAAGGAAGAGGAGCCTACATCTAGTGACACGTTTGGTAAAAAAAAAAATTCTGTAAAAGATAATACGTTTTTCCGTAACGTCGGAATAGAATTCCTGTTGTTGATTTTGCAATTAAGTATTACCTAGTGTTTCTAGAGGAAGATGTCTCATTTGCTGTTATGATAACTTTATGGTACGTAACATTAATCAGTTGAGAAGCAGTTTCTGTCAGCTAAATCTAATTTGATCAGCATTTACTCCCTGTGCAAAACTAACTAGGTATAACAAGGTTTATCTGAATGACTTTATTGTACACTTTGGTTCATACTCCTGCACCTCCTGTAACCTGTGAGATAATTCCTGATCTTGCTTTAAGGCAAAAATATTCCATTGTGGATGATATGCCCATATTCAGGGATGTTTGGAACTATTTCTGGGTTGATAGGAATTTATTTTAATAGCATTTAGTACTTCTTTTTCATAATATTGTGTAAAAATAACAAATTTTGAGGTCATCTGCATCTAATGCTTCAATGTGTAATATCTTTGGAATGTCATGTTCATTTTTAATAGTTCAAAGTTTCTTTACTGCAGTATTCTAATAGTTCTGAAACATTTAAAGATCTTTTGGTGGTGTTATGTATTTGTGAAATATGAGTTTATTCGATTTCTCTTCTGTTTAAAAGTAGGATTTCCTGTAGTGGATGTTCCAAAGATGGCCTTTGTGCAGGCAGAGAGCACGTTATCACACAAGAGGAAAAGTAATCTAGGCAACTCATTTCAGGCCAAGAGAGCTCGTCTTAACAAGATCACTGGTAAAAGACTTTTTGTTGTTGACTTTTTTCCTTTTTCATGTAGTGACATATACATGCGTACATATAACGTACTAAAGTAGATTGATAAAAGCGCATTCCTGAGGCAGATACGCACTGCAGTCTTTTACTTCTTTGGAATTTTAAAGGAATCTGCAAAAGGTAATAAAATTTACCTTGCTCATAAGTTCAGAGAATTATGTCAGACTTGACTTGGTCTTTTTAGTTTTTTAGGAAGGTAACCATCATGAACTGATAAATTTCTTAAGTATGTTTTAACTACAGCTGCACAATTTTTTCTCCATTTTCAGGTGAATTTGGGGTTTGTACAACTTCTTAACGTGACTGTGTATGACTGCTGTAAATTAAAGCTTTCGTTACCTGTGGAAAAACTAAGTGCTTTGTCATAGTTAATCATAAAGTAAAGCTGTTGCTAAAAAAGATTTGCAGTATGAAATTTAAAAGTAATACAAGCCTAGCTACAAATGGAAGCAATGCAGATCTAAAACTTCCACTAAGGCATTCATTCCCTACATTTACTCAAAGATACTAATGGAAAACAAATATACAGCTGTAGAATACATTCTGTACAACAGGAAATAGAATAATAGCTAATTGGTCTTGTCTTTTAAAAAGTTGAAAAATGCATTCTATTCCAAAATTTAATAGAAATTTACTTAACTGCAAAATTATTTCAACTTGTATCCTTCCTCCCTCATGCAAATAAGCAAATGGTTTTGCCAGTATTTAGGATGAGGTAACGTGTTTGTGTCTGTACTGGAGAGGTATCAGATGCATTTCAAAAACTGGGAGGGGGAAATTGTGAAGTTCCTCCCCCCTTAACAGAGGGGCCCTTGGGCAGACGGTAAGATAGAAATGCATTCCACTCATTATTCTAGTAAATATTTTGGGTGGAGTCTGGAAAACTTTTCTGTGCTACAGATGAGAGGGGTTTTCTGTTTGGTTGGTTGGGTTTTGTAGTAGATGGGATATGGTCGTTCACATAGTCTTACTTGTTTCTGTAGGATAAAAATAACCTAATTTACTAATCTGCCTGATGAGTCTTTTTCCAGACTTGCTCTGGCTCATCTCACCTTTCATTTCATGGAGGATGTTTAGTCTTTTTCTTACAAGTGTGGTTCCCTTTCAGTCTCTCAATCAGTGCTTTAAAGGAGAGAATAAATGAAATGGGCCGGTATGGAACAGGATATGAAGGAAGCGGTCTTTAGAAAAACTCCTCTTTTGCCTCCAGACTTTTCTTTCCTGGAAGGCTTCTTACTTGATTTGGTACCAAGTTTAATTAACAGATGTCCATTTCATCAGCCTCATTTCTACTCTCCTTTGCCCATGCTGCATTCACCGTCAGTTAAGTCCCAATGGAATTGCTGCCATGAGCAGTAGAAGTGTAAGATACATCTATCTATGTTTATACCTACACACACACACTAGTGATATATATTTACAGAGCCCTGTTAATATCTTTCCAGTAGCAGTCAATAGCAGAAGATACCAAAACGAGCTGAAAAACCTGTAGCTCTAGAAATGATATTTTTCTATGCTTGTGGATAAATTATCGTAAAGCTCCTTAGAAAAAGAATAATAACAGTTGGACGGGCTCATGTAGACTAAACGGAATAATCAGAAAACATAATCTTGCAGCCATTGACTTTGTTGTTATTCTAAAAACAGTGTCTCTCTGTCTTCATCAAATCATACTCCACTAGCGGAGAGTATGTTACTTTTCATTGAAAGTGAATTAGTCCTTTAATTACAAGATGAAATTTGTCATGCTTGGTAGTTACTTTGTGTAACTGTTTTCAAATTAACACACTTCTGCAACTTACACTGTAGTAGGATTTTATCGTTGCATAAAATGGAGTATTTTGAGCGTGTAACTGCTGATGATCAAACTGTCTCTTGCAACGTTTTTATTTCTTATGCTTGAAGTACTTTAAATTGTCGTTTGTATCTCTGACATGGGCTTTTATATTTGAAGGAGGGCTGGGAATCATGCTGGTGTACCCATCAGAATGGCTACAAAAGAATCATAAAGCATCATAGCCGTTAAGAAAACGCTCCTTTACGAAGGCTCTTATGGTTGTATTGGGGAAATAGAGCAAATAATGTGGTTGTAGGAGGCTGGCTGAAGGGAACTGTTCTCTGGATTTCAAATCAGTGTTCAGTAACTGTTGCAGAGGGTTCTCCTCATCTGCCATGAGGCCCACAGCTGCACCTGGTGTTCTTTGCTCACCATTCAGCAAACAAAAGTTGCTGCTTTTGTTCCTTTTTCATCTCTTACTGCCACTAGGAGAAATTCCATTTCCCAGAGGTGAAGGATGTGTCCTGCTAAGCATGTATTAATGTCATCTTCCAGTTAGCTTTTGCCTCTGGAGTACTTGATTCCACATCTGCTGCAGTGTTGATACCTAAAAGAGCAGATAACATCTGCAGCAAGCTTACAGAACAAAACACTTCTGGTTCATTGTGCCATGTGATGATTTCTGTTTGTTATGTGCTGTGACTGGCAGAGGAGGATGAACCTTTAGTCATGTTGCTGTAGTAGCTTGAGAAGATGTTTTGCCTTTCTACAGGCACAGTGGTTGGTTAGAAAGATACTTAATGGGGTAGAGAACGAGGAAGCAAGGGTTAGATATTTACAGGTCTGACAGAATCTAGGTTAATTTAATGACTTTTCTAAGCACTGAGCATCTAGCTAGAAACAAAAATCATAGAATGGTTTGGATTGGAAGAAGACTTTAAAGATCATCTAGTCCAGTCACCCATGTCATGGGCAGGGACATCCTCTAGTAGATCAGGTTACTGAAGGTCCAGTCCATCCTGGCCTTGAACACTGGTGGTGATGTGGCATCCACAGTCCCTCTGGGCACCCTGTGGTTTGGAGAACCACAAAAGCTGCCTTCTAGACTGTAGTTCATTGTTTAATATTTAAAACTCTACTTCATGTAATTGTGAAAATTATTTTATGCTTTTCATTTTAGATCCGTGATTGCCAATATAAAGCACTTTGCTAATGTCACAACTTGATTTAAACCAGGATCATTTGAGTCTTAAATGTTTATTTAGGTCCATGAAGCTTAAATTATTTTTGAAGCCTAATGCAGAATTAAAATGTTACCTGATAATTTAATTAGTGTTTGTTTTAATATAATAGGGCTAAGTAAGTTTCTGCTTTTCAGTTGTCCTAAACAGGTTAGTTTACACCTCTTGTTATGAACATGATGCTCTGAAAAAGTTTGTTTAAAGCCTAACTACTTTCCAGTAAACTGAAGCGTAACTTAAGCTAACGTAAATGAAACAAAGCACCTGGTATTTAGTGTGGAATGCTGACATGTGATAGCCCTCTAGAAAAATACCACACTGTTTTGTGTGCTTGTTTGTTGGGTTTTTTTAATGTTCTGACCACTTCCTGACCTTCACTGATTTATAATTCCTTGGGCATTGTGCACTGTAAATTAATTTTGAGCATATTTAATTTTTCATGGAACGCCATAGGAATTTCCTGTGGATTTGTCGGCTTAAGTTATTTTGGGGGACTTAAACTCTCCGCCTCCAACACTGATATTCCCAGGGATTATAATCAGTTCTGCTTTATTTTATGGCACAGAACTTTTCCTTTCTCTGCATGCTTAGGTAATTAAAGTTGTAGTGTGAAGCAGAACTGAAGCTATTACTACATGCTTAGCCAACAAAAGGCTTTCACGTATTTGTTACCTTGTCTCTTGCAGATTTTTTTATTAGTGCTATTTTATATGAGTTAGTGAACGAAGTGATGTAGTCTGATGTATTTGCTCCCAAAATAGTCTTGTTATTGAGGTAATTTGGGAGCTCCACTGCTGAGAAAATTCATTTGAAAATTAAATCCCTTGTTCTATTCTGTCTAAGAAAGGTTTGCATGTGATAGAATTAAGACGTAATAATAAAATTCTGATGGGAATTGCGTAAAGACTGGAAAGGGGAGAGATAGAAAAGGTTTGTAAATGATTTTGATCTCTCAAAATTTACTTAAGTATTGTAGGCTTGGTTTTAAAGCCTAAGTGCTTATGCTTTAGAAAGATGGTGAGACATTATTTTACAATTAATAATTTGTTTTTCATCTTGGTTGTTAATGGAAATGGCAGAGAAGTACCTTTTGTGTAAGGACACCGTTGTGGGAACGTCCTTTAACTTTTTGTTTCTTCTAAGGTAAAATGTTCAGCTGTGTGGAGCTGTTTTGGAGAGAATTACATTGTAGATATAAGCTGTTCGTATTTCTTGTCTCACTGCCTTGCTTTGTTTTCCACAAATTCTTGTTGCAAACTGCTTTTAACTGAAAATCTCTGCAACTTTTCTCCTAAGGTTTATTGGCATCCAAAGCTGTTGTTGCGGATGGTGCTGAAAAAAAGGAAGGCAACAAAGAAACAGCTCCAGTCCTGGAGCAGGTATGAAATGGTAGAGTTTGATTCTTTTGCAAGGTTCCCACTGGAGTGTGCCATGGAGATGTAGTACCTACAACATTAAAATTTGCCCCTTCAGATATAACAGGGAACTGAAAATTGATCTTATGTTTACATTTCTGGCAGAGCTAGAAGCATGGAATTTAATTGTCTCTGAACACAGTGTTGACTTGAATTTCAGTAATGAGCTTTTGTGTTAGAAAACTAACAGAGAACAAATTAAATTGAAGTCTCCATGCAACAAATGTGAGGAGACCAAGTGTCCCAGGGTCCAGTTTTATAGCTGGAACCATGACCGGCTTAGGAAAAAGGCCCTTGCACAAATATAATTTGTGTTTGATACAGAGTTTTTGACATCACATAGAACTTCTTTTAAAAGAAGTTTCTTTTCTATTGTAAGAATTTGGTGTTGTAGGCTTGTATGTGTTTTATGAACCGCTCGATGAGCCATACATTTTGCAAGGGTGTGTATTTTAATAAATACAAAAAAGAAACTTTTAAATAATGTTAAGGGTCTGATTTTTAAACCTGCCTATTTGCAGGACCTGGAGGCTGCCATTTTATCTTTGGCTTACTCCACTGTGTTCAGGCATTGCTTGACTCCGAGTTATGCGTTATCTTGCATATTAAAAGGGCTGAATGCCTCAGCATGGTAAAGCAAGCTAAGGATGAACAGTAGTCTTGATTCAGGACATCTTTGTTTTCCAGTTATTTAAATCAGAGCCTTAATGTAGTTTTAATACAGCTTTTTTGTATTCATTTTCTTTAACAGCAGCGTTTGAATAAAAATAGCCTTGCTGCCCATAATTCTTAAAACAAGCACTTGTGTTCTTAAGCCCCGGCACACTCTATGAACAGTCCCTACCCCAAACTTTATTTGGTATTTTGGTTGTACTGGTTCTTTAGAGCTGATATATCATTGCATCGCTGTGGTTTTTCC
>JAVSBS010028378.1:16378-27291 GCA_033124195.1 Coracias cyanogaster | reverse complement strand
AAATACATTTATGAAGCTGGAAACAAAATAATTGTTTTTCATCCTTTTCAGTAGACAAAAAAACTAGGCTATTGTATTCATTTATTTCTATACTGCAATCCGTACTATGAGAAGCCTCAGAGCACAGCTTAGCAGGTATCTTTCTCAGACAGTATTCTGTCTATGTTTAATTATGGTATAATACACCATTCTTATTAAGAAAGTACAGAATACTGAATTAAGTTCAAAGCTGTATATACAAAGTTGATATTTTGGACTTGTTAAAAATGAAATCACTTAAAGCAAGATTGATTAGGAAAAGGAAAACTAGACTTAAGAAGTCAAAACGTTAATTGGATTTTGACTAACTTTACTATCATATGAAACTGAAATGTAACAACAACTATTAAAAAAAATTCAGCCTTTCTGAAGTAATTCAATAATTCCAGCCAGTGTACTTTTAGTACTTGGAACACAAAGGCATTGCTTTACATATCTTAGGTATTTTCTGTAGCCATTGTTTGAGAATATCATACATTACCTATGCATTACTTTGTTTCTTCCTTTGCAAACAGTTGTAATTTGTTTTTAACTAAGGATGTGATCTGAATTCTCTAGGTTCCAAAGGTATCAGATAAACTTGGAAATCACTAAGCTTCTGCTTTCATTTGGAGAAGCTTATATTTTTTAAGGAACTACTGAGTTTTCTTGCAACATACCATATTTTCAAAACTTATCAAAGAAATGGGAAAGCAGAAAATTCTTAATAATTCAATTCTTAATAATTGTCCCTCACTAGGAGAATGGCAATATTGAACAACCCCCAAACATTGAAAAATTCAGTCATTTCTCTAGAGTCTTTGTAAAGAAATTATCACCTTCAGCAGCACCAGTTCAATTATAATCCAATTAGAATTAAATGGGAGCACATGTTGTTGGTCTCAGACTTTGCAACTTTTCAACACTAAGTGGCATACACATCTTAGAAGCACTTGATGGCTCTGAAAGAGATGCTAAGGAAGTTCTGTCCAGAGAGAAGGATAATCAGTAAATTGGGTTAATTTCCAACCAGCACTTAAAAATCAGAAACCATGTTAGTAAAATAATGATGGAAATAATGATAAGCATATGCTATAAGGAACAAGAGTCTATTAACCAGCTTTGATGCATTAAAAGGCTTAGTGGTAGAAAATATACTATCAGATGATATCTTTAAAAACAGCACTAGAAGACGGGACAATGAAACATTTTCATGTTCAAACATAGGTACATTGCAGGCTTTATAGATATGCAAAAATGAAAAACATCTCCTGATCCCTTTTGTGTTGTTTATTCTGGTACTTCAGGAAAATAAAAAAATAACTAAATAATGTTTTCAAATAATGCATAAATACATATATGATACAGATTAACAGTAAGATTTTAAACCAAAACAAAATAAATTAAAAAAAACAACTCTCCTGCAGGGGCTCAGGTCAATCACAACATGATCAATGTGATCAAGTGAAAGCCGTTCCTTTAGTAAATCATGGCTGTTTTATAATCTCTTTGGCATAGCACGCAGTACAAGCTATTCCACTTTTGGTTACATTGTGAATATCATGTACCTAGCAACAATTTCTAATTGGTAGCACATATTCTTCAAGCTCAGGATAGCTCCGACCATCTACCTCCCTACACATGCTAATTGGCTGGTGCCCTTGCTGTGCCTCCTACTGTGTCCACTGACTTCTTGCCAGGTTGCTGCTCTGTGGAATTTGCTTGTTAGGTCTCTTATCTCCTTCACTCCCTGGGACTCTTCAGCCTCAGGGCTTCCCAGGCTCTTTCAGGGAAACATCATTATCTGCTCAAGGCTAAGGTCTATCCCTGAGTCCTCAGACCAGCTGTGGACTCCCACACCCCTCTTTCCTTAATGAGCCATCAGCTTTCAAGCTGTGTTCAGTATCAATATTTGATAGCATCTTCATCAGATGTTAGGTGTTCAAATAGAACTAATGTCTTCATAATTTTATCTATCAACGTGGATCATCCTTTCACCTTTACCCCATAAATGTCTTATTTTTTTCTACATACTCATTCTGACAAGCAAAACAGCAGCCCTGCTTCTTTTTTATCACTTTCAAGTTGGAGAACTTTAGTAGCTGGCAATACACTCTTGTTATCAAATCATATAGAGGTTGGAAGACATCTCTGCTGGTCATATGGTCCGATCTGCCTCCCATGTGCCACTCTGTAGGTTCTTGGAATTAAGCTGCTGCCTTGCAATCCAGCATAGTTAGCCAAAGTACATTTCCAGCATTAGGAATCACCAGTGGCAAGAGGTATTTCTTGTCCTCCTTCTCTTTTTAAGGATCAGGTCCTCTTCTTTCTTCACAGGTTGTGATATAGTTCTGTGAGGTGTCATGAAGCATACAGCACTGAGGAGCTGGGGAACTGCTTTATCCCAGCTGTTTTTGGACAGCATGAGATAGCTCTCCACACAGATCAAGCTATTCTCCGGCTTTTTTTCTGGCACTACTGAAGTGATGTTTTTCTAAATGGGCTGTCTCTGTTCTCATCTGCATTAATCAGGATCCAGGAATTTGGACTCCATTGCTTGGCTGGCAAGTGTAAAAGCAAGGACAGGGAGCTGTGAGGCAAGGAATTTATTTGGGTCATAGAATCATTTAGGTTGGAAAAGACCTTTAAGATCAACTAACTTCCAGTTTGTTTGTTCTACCTTACTTTCCCTTTCACCTGTTCAGCGAGTTTTCACTTTTAATCATCTTCTAAAATCAACATGGTCTTTTCTTTCAAATTATAATTCTTAAGAATGTTCTTTATAATTTGCTACATCTTTCTGTACTTACATGTGAAATTCCAAATGTGTCTGGGTCTCCAGTGTAGTTCTAGCAGATAGCTTTAACAATGCTTGTTTTGAAATGCATTTGTTGGCACACTGCAGGTTGCCAGGTGCAGTTCCAGACTATCTCCCGTATTACTGCTGCTACACTGCACTACTACTGCAAACTGAGCATGATAAGTATCCCATTAGCTCTGGTTGTGTACCAAACAATCACAGAGGGATGAAATATTTTTTTTTTATAGAATCATAGAATCATTTAGATTAGAAAATACCTTTAAGATCATTAAGTCCAACCATTGTTCTAGCACTGTGAAGTCCACCACTAAACTGTGTCCCTAGATCCCTAGTTACCACATCTACAGGTCTTTTAAATACCTCCAGGGATGGTGACCCAACCACTTCCCTGGCCAGCGTATTCTAGAGATTGACCACCCTTTCTGTGAAGAATTTTTTTCCAATATCCTGTTTAAACCTCCCCTAGGACAACTTGAGGCCATTTCCTCTTGTCCTATTGCTTGCAGGTAGTTGTAGAGAGTGATAAAACTCCTTCTCTCTAGGATAAGAGAGTAGTTTTCTATAGGGTTGTTGTGAACCAGGTGCGGGACCTGGCACTTAGCCTTGTGTCCTGATTCAGCCAGGACAGGGTTAATTCGGTCAGCAGGACCCACTGGGCTATTCCATACCATGCTGACGTCATGCCCCAGCACAGGCTCTGGGCCAGTTCCGGTTCCGGTGTGCAGCAGGAAAAGTGCGCTCAGGGGCCAGGACAGCTCTGCCTTGTAATTTATTTATCTCCTTTGACCATATGGGAAGAGTTGAATTTGAAGAGTGGTTTTACCAGTCCTTCACCAGTTGCAATTTAGGCACAAATGTGTTACACAGGTTAGGAGCTCTATAGGTCACACCTGAGATTCTGAATATACATCCTCAGCCATCAGGAACTATCTGATCCAATGCTGGAATAAGATTGCCCTTTCTGATTATACTTACTATGTCACTTCTTTCTCCTCTAGGAGTTCTTGTGCCAAATTAAAAACAATGAGCAAAAATATTTCTATTTGAGTAATATATCTGCCTGTTATTATATGTTTTGATTCAGTTTTGGAGAGTTTTGTGCTTTTTAAAAATATTAATTTGTTTAGATACATTTAGAAATTATAAGATACTTACATGAATATATCAAACTCCGAAAGTCAACAGAGAAAATTTAAAAATTTGTTCAATCTTATTCTTAACTATTCATATTATTCTCTTATGAATTAAACAGTTATTAACATACTTTTTCAGATATGTAATTGGATATGCAGTCTTCAATTATGTCAATCCTAAAATGTCTCAAAGAGCCCCCTTAGAGGATCAGCTAAGCTGTGTGCAATCTGTTCAGGTATAATAGACTTTCAAGATGAGGGAAAAAGGATAGCAGGAGCTTTATTTGATGCCTGCTACATTGTAGAATTGCTTAGAGTTTTGCAAAATCATGGTAAATTATGGTACTATATCAGACAACGCATCATTTTCCGTCCACAAAACACTGTGTACATGACTGCAAAAAGTCATACGTAAGGCAACTAATTTGAGGGAAGGATACTAACTACAACAAGGTAAATAAACTGTGACATTAGTGTGATATACTTAGCTCTAGTAAATGATTTTTTTTCTTTGTTCTTTTTTTCCTTGTTTTCTTTGTGCCATTGTCACCTGCTGAACAGCAGTACTAAATTATTAAACTTCTACTGTTTCATAAGTGCACATATCTTTTTTTTTTTTTTTTTTTTTGTGGGGTACCCTGTGTTGCAGTAGTTACTGACAGTTTCTGATGTATATTGTTTGCATGATCTAATGTTACAGCAATTCAATGTCAGACCAACCTAATGTAGCAGGCAAGGCAAGCTGTTAACAGGGTTTTTTCTGTTTATTCTGACAGAGAGTAATAAAATAAGAGATTCCTTAAACCGAGACAACTCCAAGGACTGTTTCAGTGGGACAGTTGTATTACCATATGCTGATTTCAGTTAACTGAGATTGCCTCCCACCATCACCTTTGTCTCTAGACATTTCAAAATGAACAAACTGTTCTGAGAAAGGGGGAGGTCATCTGTCTGTGCTGGATAAAAGCAGCAGTTTCAAGCTGATGCCAAGTTAGAGACACACTTTAGAAATATGTCAACCAATGATGCCTCCTTTGCTAGAAGGAACAAAATCAAGAAAAACAACTGTTAAAGCAATTATGTCCAAGTTTGCAAGAAGTATACATGAAGACTGTATTATGTTGTTTTTCCTGTAACTCAGCACCCACTCAAAAAAAAAGCTCTTCATAAAAAATTGTCCTAATTATGGATATATGATAGTTTAGCAGTGCCTACCTAACTCTTGAATAATTCTAATTTTCAAATGCAAACTAACTCTCCAAAAATGTTTTGATTAGCTGTGATAATATTTGATCATGGTGGGATGTTCTTGTGGGATAACCCCTTCATCCTATTTTAAATTACCAGGCAATGATCACATTATCAGCATTATGTACCAGGGGCTACTAAAAGAACTGGATAGAATTGTATTTGATACTGAAAAAGATTTGCTGTTTGATACCATATGTAATGCAGTATTTAGTGTACAGTGACTCATAGGAGCTGCCCAGAAAAGTGTATACTTTGAGGTCTTGATTAAAAAAAAAATCCCCTAAAAGAAAATAAATGTCTAATTTTGTAAAGGAAGATTAAAACTTATATGAAAGTACTGAATCTCATCACCTGGGGATTACAAGTACCAAGATGCAAGACACCATTCAGTAATTTCACATTCTTTAGGATGGTAAGCAGTATTTAATTCACTTTTTGTCTGGTCAGTCAATGTAGTGCTTTTAGCCTTGGCATCACCATGAAGAAAATATAATCCAGATTCATCAAATAGAAATATGAGATACGGCTCTAGCCAAATACCAAGATATATTATTTAAAACTCTAGCGAACTGCTTGAAAATATTATCAGGGCAATTTTAAACATTAATAAGTCAGTTTCAGTAAACAGGGAGATAAACCAAAATCACAGGGGTTGTCTTCAGGATTTGAGAGGTTTGTCTTTTTCTCTTCTATTCTTTATATATGCCTTTTTTTCTTTTTCTCTGACAGAGAAGAATGGTTTACACTTATATAAAAGATATAGATTTATTTTTTGTTTCCTGCCATAACACTTATCTACCCAGGATAACACCTAGAATATGCCATTAGCTCATATCATTTTCACAATGACATTGAAGAAACTCCACATTAATACTCACAGAAAAATAAACCTATTTATTATTTGTAGGTGCATTTTACCTGGTAACAGGATGAGATAACTACAATCTGGCTGACTTTTTAAAAGACAGGATTGATAAGCATTCTGTTGAGAATAGGACTGGTTAGAGACATACTCTTTATCATAATTATTGTATCTTCAGAAAGGAAGAAGGAAATCCAGTTCAACTACAACATGTATGATTGCTGCAAGAATCATGGGGAAATCTCTGGCCTGTAGGATGCAGGAGGTTAAACTCAAGGAGCTTAGCTTTTATTCTTAGATATATCAAAGTGAGTGATTGCTCTGAGTTGATGTGGAAGTAGAGGCAGGAGTCAAAACCCACAGAAGTATGATCAGTGAAACAATAGAGAGTAGAAAAGTAGTGAAAGAAATTGCTGATGTGACAAGTGAAGGTGCAGTCAAAAAGCTGCATGACCATATAGCTGTTGTCATGCCACATAATATGGAAATTCAGGTGTGGGTTGATCCTGGCTGGACACCAGCTGCCCACCAGAGCCACTACTCACTCCTCTCCTTGGCAGGACAGGGGAAAGAAAATATAACAAAATGCTCATGGGTTGAGATAAGGGCAAGGAGAGCTCATTCAGCAATTACCATCACAGGCAAAACAGTCTTGACTTGGGGAAATCAGTTTAATTTCTTACCAATCAAATTAGAGTAGGATAATGAAAAATAAAAACTAAATCTTAAAACACCTTTCTGCCACCCTCCATTCTGACTGGGCTCAATTTTAGTCACGTATTTTCTCTGCTTCCTTCCCCTCACAGACACGGGGATGAGGAATGGGTACTGTAGTAAATTCATCACGTGCTTTCTCTGCTACTCCCTCCTTCTCAGGATGAGGACTCCTCACACTCTTTCCCTGCCCCAGCATGGGGTCTCTCCCGTCGGAGACACTTCTTTATGAACTTATCCAACATGAGTCCTTCCCACAGGCTGCAGATCTTCATGAACTGCTCCAGCTTGGGTCCCTGCCATAAACTACAGTCCTTCAGGAACAGATTTCTCCAGTGGGGGAGCACAAGGAGGCACAAGCCCTGCCAGTACACCTGCTCCAGCATGGCATTCCCTCTCTTCAGGTCCACAGGTCCTGTCAGGAGCCTGCTCCAGCATGTGTTTCCCACAGGGTCACAGCTTCCTTTGGCCATCTGCCTGCTCCAGCATGAAGTCTTCCTTGAGCTGCAGCTGGATATCTGCTCTGCTGGGGGACAGCCTGCCTCACCATGGTCTTCACCGTGGGTTGCAGAAGAATCTCTGCTCTGGTGCCTGGAGAACCTCTTCCTCCTCCTTCTTCACTGACCTTGGTGTCAGCAAAGTTGTTTCTCTTGCATATTCTCACTTCTTACTTTGTCTAAAGTTGCTGTTGCGTAGCAACTTTTCCCCCTTCTTAAATACTATTGCAAAAGTGCTACCACTGTTGCTGATGAGCTCAGCCTTGGCCAGCAGTTGGTCCATCTTGCATCCATCTGGCATTAGCTCCATAGGACATAGGGGAAGCTTCTAGCAGCTTCTCACAGAAACCACCCTTGTAGCTCCCCCACTATCAAAACCTTGCCTCACAAACCCAATATACAGGGTGTCCTGTTGTACATGCAAATGGCAATGCTAGACACACAGTGTCCTGAACACCGTCCCTCCTTCTTCCTCTGCTGTTCTTAAATCTACTTTTAACAGCAGGAATTGTTTCTTATCCCTACAATAATGAAATACAGCTGTCATCTTGTAAATGCATCTATTTAGTGAGATTATTCTCCCTTTAATCCAGCTGAGCTAATTCTTTCAGCTGAAGTCTGCAAAAGGGTGACTAATTGTGCTTAGTGCTTTCATGATGTTCGTCATGTTGAAAGCATTAAATAAATGTTAATTAGTAAACAAATATACGGAAATACAAATCTGCAAATCAGTCATCAAGGCTGTGTTTAATAGTTTATTAATTAAGGTTTCATCATGTGGATTTCACCACACATCTTAGTCTAAATAAATTCTTCATTTTTTGAAGGACAATTGCAAATGTAATCATAAAGAAACAGTAAATTGTTTCATAATATTATAAAGTCAAGTGAAATAATATAATCTAAAAATGTGGAAATGTTCCTACAGTATCTAGTTGTCCTATTTTCCTAGCTGATGGCTCCTTCCATGCTCCTTCATAATACAATAAAGCAAGCAAAAAATACCCTTGCATGTACAACTCACATCTATTGTATTTATCTCTACAAGATCTTTTTGAACTGAAGAAATATCTGTTCTTCATCTGTAAGATGGCACTGAGGAATACTGAAACTAAAAATGCAAAGCATCTCACTGTAATGCTTTATGCTTCCATCTAAGAAAAAAAATCAGTGTCATTAAAGAAATATATCAATACCAACTCTAGTAAGATTTCACTGTATATCTGAAGTACTGTTCATACTTTATGGCCATTTCTTACAATATGTAGATGAGCATTTATGCTTCGTAGAGGCAGGATGCTTCCTTTTCCACCGGTGTAAACAGCCTGGGTCTTTGAGGTAAATGGAGAGTGCTCAATGCAAGTACTTACCCTAGGAAGTACAAATCATTCTCTAAATACATAAGGATGTTTTTGATGGAGACTTCTGGTAACTGATAGAGACTTCTAGTAAATGACTCTTGGATGACATATGCTGCCAAGAACACATGTTTTAGTGTTTCCAGGTTCAATTGTCTTCTACCATCTTCCTCTCTTTCTTATTTTGGCTAATCAGGTGCAGAACATTTCTGCTGACTCAGGCAGGTTTTTCTAATTTTTTATGACAGAATAAGAATTTAGAACTTCCCCTGTGGCCTTGAAAATCACAGTTGTGATGTTTTCTAGCGTATGTAGCTGTGCAAAAAAACCAAACCAAAACCAAACCACAACCCAAAAAACACAAAAAAAACCCTCTGCATTTTTTTGCTATTTCTCTCTTGGGAGAAGGGGTTTGCTAGACAATATGTCCATGTCCATGTTCAGTCTTTCACAAAACAAAAATGTGTGACTATCTTAGGAGTCTAGGTTGAAGGAACTTTCATAGACAGTACATATTCCTGTAAAGTACTATTGCAAAAGAGAGCTTAAATAACTTTTGCCTCAGGAGTACATCTCTGCACAGAAAACAAACCAAAAGGTCCCCAAGCTAGGTCAGATACAGGAGCCACTAATAACCTAGTCAAGCATGATCTAAGATTAAGTTTTGCTATTTTATGTTTTACTTTGGTGGCATTTCTTCCAGCTTTGTAATCAAGAATATATCTGTATGCTGGAAGAAAATGTATGAGTTCTGTTCAAAGCTGTAGGGCTTAAAGTGGACTCAAGTTTGACAGGAGCCAAGTTTCCTTCTTTTCTAGATAGAGCAGATGAATCACAGAATCACAGAATGGTTTGGGATGGAAGGGATCTTTTGCGATCATCTGGTCCACCACACCCTGCCATGAGCAGTGACATCTTTCACTAGATCAGGTTGCTCAAAGCCCTGTTCACTGTAACTTTGAATAGTTCCAAGGATGTGGCATCTAGAAACAAACTACCTTTGCAAAAATATCTTTTGCAATATTTACACAGACTAGAGGAATTTAGATGCACTTCTTAGTAAGCTTTAGCAGCTAGGGCAGGGGGAATGTTATGAAGTGCAGAGTGAAAGAGAGTTTGTAATCTGGAATGGGTAAAGAAGAAAGCTGTTAGGAAAAGCTCACAGACAGAGGAATATAAATATATTGTATAAAACACAGTGATGAATATATTATCAAGAGAGCCATGTTACCGGTCTATCTCAAACCACCAAGAGTCGTTCCCAATGGATATCATAAGTTTGTTTGTTTAGACAGTTTTGCTGAGGCTTCAAATACTTTCGAATAAAAAACACTTCAGATCATTGAATACTACGTATACACCTTTTTTTTTTTTTTTAATTAAGTCACACACACTGAAAGAAACCGCTTACTGGGAAGGAAGACCACTCTTGGGCTACTACTCTGCTGGACAAATTCCAGATCTCTAAACCTCCATTAGATTTAAAAACATACCTCAGATCTATGTTGTTGCTTACTTCTCACCCCCACCGACACCCCCCCCAGCTGTAAAACTAGACCAGTGAAGTTTCACTTGTCACTCACTTTTTACAGTCTAGACTGTGAATTTGAGTGGTCAGGGACTGCTTCATCCTATACACGGTATTCATATGATATACTTCTACTCTCATTTTAATTTTGCTTATGCAGTAAATGTTAAATGCTATTATTTCTAAAATAATTTGGGCTGGCCAATAATTCTTAGTGGCTGAACATCTCAAATATTAGAACAAAGAAATGTAACTTCTGATAGTGATGTGGTTACTAGTTACATGGCTATCAGTTAATCTATTAGTTATGGAGAAATTCTGGGTTGTTAATAACTCTAGATGCCACTTATTTTAAGTTTAAAGAGTTCCTGTGTTGCCTGTTAAACACATATAACTCAATGTTAAGCTAAGTGTATTTTCATTTGTTTGAATTTCACTGGATTATCATGAAAGTTTAATAGTGGTGTGGCAAACGGACCGACCATTTTTAAAATGTCTTTTTAAGTCAGCTTAAATCATCAGGGACTCTTTCGGAAAACACGAAATTGGAAGACGGAAGCCATGTTATCAGACTTGTCAGGCTATAAAAGCCGAAAGATAAACAAAACCTCTCTCTTCAACGGTGACCTTCGACAGAGGAACATTTGCTACTCTGAAGCCTCCCTCCCCTCCCCCCACCAGGCCTCTTGGCCGGAGGGGGAGGAGGAGGAGGAAAACTGCCACTGCAGAGC
>JAVSBS010028378.1:0-12731 GCA_033124195.1 Coracias cyanogaster | reverse complement strand
ATGTCCAGATGGAAAAAGGTGACAAGTGGTGTCCCTCAGGGGTCCATACTGGGACCAGTGTTGTTTAATGTCTTCGTTACTGATATTGACAGTGGCATTGCATGCATCCTCAGCAAGTTGGCTGATGATACCAAGCTGGGTGGTGCAGTTGATATGCTGGAGGGATGGGATGGCATCCAAAAGGACCTGGAAAGACTGGAGAGGTGGGCCCAGGTGAACCTTATGAGGTTCAACAAAGCCAAATGCAGGGTCCTGCACCTGGGGCAGGGCAACAAGCATTATCAATCTAGGCTGGGAGAGGACATGTTAGAGAGCAGCCCTGTGGAAAAAGACTTGGGGGTACTAGTGAACGAAAAGCTGGACATGAACCACCAGTCTGCCATTGCAGCCTAGAAGGCCAATCACATCCTGGGCTGCATTAAAAGAAGTGCGGTCAGCAGATTGAGGGAGTTGATTCTGCTCCTCTGCTCTGCCCTGGTAAGACCTCACTTGGAGTACTGCATCCAGCTCTGGAGCCCCTAACACAAGAAGGAAGTGGACCTGTTGGATCGTGTCCAGAGTAGAGCCACAAAAATTATTAGAGGGCTGGATAGCCTTCTCCTATGAAGACAGGCTGAGAGAGTTGGGGCTGTTCAGCCTGGAGAAGAGAAGGCTCTGAGGGGGACATAACAGTGACCTTCCAATATTTGAAAGGGGCCTATAGGAGGGAGGGAGGGATCTGTTCTCAAGGGTCTGTAGTGAGAGGACAAGGGGGAATGGTTTTAAGGAAGAAAAGGGTAGATTTTCCTAATGTCCAAAGGGTTGGACATTAGGAAAAAGTTCTTTAACATGAGGGTGGTTGATCACTGGAACAGGTTGCCCAGAGAGGTGGTGGAGGCCACATCCCTGGAGACATTCAAGGTAGGGCTCAGTTGACAGGGCTCTGAGCAACCTGACCTAGTTAGAGATGTCCCTCCTTACTGTAGGGAGATGGCCTTCAGAGCTCCCTTCCAACTTCATACATTCTATGATTCTATGATTCTATATAACTACATCCCCTCTTGGTACAAACTGGCAGAGTTTCACTCCGTTTATTCTGTCTGGGGATTCTTAGTATGAATATTTAAACCTTCAGGATATATTCTAATCTAATCTAGTAAACCTTTCCTGCTTTTCATACCATGTTCTCTATTCTTTTACCTCATTTTCTTAAAGCTGAAATTTTGCAGTGGCCCAGCATTGGTTTTATGACAAAAATGTTTTATGCTCAAAAGCAGAGGAAATGATTTATTTCTACTAATTGTACTTTCTTTCAGGTATTGATGCTATAAGGAAGTGTTACATTGTTCAAGTCTTTCTAACTATACTCATTAAAAGGTTGCCGTTATTTGTAGAGCTGTGTGAATGGAAACTATTGACCTTAATTCATTTCAGACAAGTCAGTATTATAAAAGCCAGTATCATAGCTGACAGTAATTAATACTTTTGCTCTTTCCCCAGAGAGTCGACATAATGAATGACTGTAGCCTACTATTTTCTCTTTTATAAATTGTAATTCACTTACCTCTAAAGAGGAACAATATAAGATCAAGATAAGATATGTACTTAAAAAAACCTAGTAAGTATAAAGAAGTTATAATCCTAAAAACATTAAAATGTGTTTAAATAAAAAAGCAAATTGTGAAGTACCTCAGGGTCCATCTTTTGACAGTTTGACATTAAAAGATGTGTTCCTCCCAAGAAGTGTTCCCTTCTAGGACAGGACTGGAGTAGCCTTGCTGTTCAATGAACCTTTGCCTCTACAGAGGATCTCAAGTGTCCAGATCAACCACTCCAGCATCTTTCATTAAAGTCATTGAAAGCCAAAAGCAGGGAGGGGCAGAGGGTTCCTATGTATTTGTAAGCCTCAGAAATTCCATAGCTAATTGAGTTGTTCATTTCTTCCTGCCTGCTCTCTAAAATGCACCTTTTACAGAAGAACTGACTACACAAGTCTAGCATGAACATTTCACTTTAGTCCAATTATGTCCTGCACAAAGAACTGTGATTTCATTACAGCAAGCTAGTGTAGGAGAGTATATTGGAAAGCCCTTATTATATACCAAGTATCAAGATTAATTATTGCACTTAGCCTAAAGCACATCAGGTTAGTCTCTATTATAATTTAATTATCTTCCTAGTTATCTTCTAATTATCCTGTTTCCCTACTACTGCTAATATATGTAGCTACTACCATGCATCTTTTTGCTTTACACAGGAGAACACACATTGTTTTTGAACTGCAGCACAGCTTGTGCCAATGTTTTGTAGATGTCACCTACATGAGAAAATCTTTTCTTTAAAACCACAGTTTTTGTCATGGTAGAATACCGTTAGCACAGTAACTGATCAGAGTAAACAGAGCATTTAATTATTTCGTAAGAACTGTTATAGTCTGAAATGTTACACTGATAATTGCTTTCCCTTTCATATATATCTTTGCATATATTAGTCAGAATATGGGTATGTGAAGCAGTGGGCATTGACATTTCCCTATCCACTCATTCTCTTCTCAGGGAATAAAAGATCTTATAGGATGGCTTCCACAAGAGCAATGCACACATGCTTTGGGTTGTTATTGAGAGGATGTTTTTTGCCTTAATGCCTTTTAATTTTTTTCAAAAACAGCATTAACAGGCAACAAAACAAAAAGTATCTAATAGCGAACTACAAGAGATAGTTGCTTGGGCAGTGCATGCTACATCTTGCTATTCTTTGCTATAGAAGGTGGATAAATTAGCAGAAACAAGGGAAAGATGGGAAATGTTAGAAATATTTAAACACTGGTGACTATTCAGCATGAGTTATGCTAAATGCTAAAATACCAATTGCAAGGAAACTGAATGTCATGCTTCATTGGGCAACATGATAGTGGAGACAGTGTAGTGTATTGTCTGTTTATTGTTAATTTAGCAAGAATGGTATGCTTCACATAACAAAATGTATATTTTAAAAAAAAACAAACCAAGCAACAAAACAAAAGAAGTACCTCTTCCAGAAAGCTGGTGTGAGGCTTAACCAGTGATTGAAGCTTTACTGGAAGTATATGCGCAGAAAATGTGCTAGACTGATAAACGGTAACTGTGAAATATCAACAATCAAATATCAGCTCTCAACAGTAGCCTGATTACTAGCCCCAGCTTCAACTGTCAACATCTCGCACCAAATCTGGAGACATTTAAGGACTCAAGCATAGGACTTAAGGACTGAAGAGACTCAAAAAGGCATTGAAGAAGATTTGTTGTATTTTTTTTACTAGTTATATACTATCTGTGTATTTAGCAAGCACATCAAATATAGCCCATAAAAGAAGGAGACACTTGTTCATTTTTCCAGAGCTTCTGGATGTTTGGCACCTTGCTGAGAACAGAAATACTGGTGCCAGCAAGGTAGCTACATAAACCAGCAATTCTGATGCCCGTCGTACACTTAAACACAAACTGCTTGGTTGAGTATTCTCATAGCATATAGAAAAAGCAGCAAAATTTCCTCCTTTTCTTGACTTAGAAAAGTTATTTGAACTCAAGTATTCTTACCAAAAAGTGCTGGGAGTGCTAAATAGCTTATCGTGGGGGCTCTCTTCACCTTGCCAGTTAAAAAAATGCTTGTCTGCTTGAAAAAATTAAATGCTCATTTTGAATACAGGCGGCACCACACACAGTCCTTCCCCCTCTCCCTCTCCCTGCTTTTGAGCATTTAATTACTTGTTCAGCACACAACATCTTCAGAGCAGCCCCTGATCCAGGAGCCCTCAACCACCTCTGGAGGAGGACATCTCTCCCCACTACCTCAAGAGAGAGCCTGGAGCAACCAGCTTTGGCCTCAGGGCATGTGTCCTCTATTGCTACTTCAATCTGCAATACTGACTTTAATACACTTGAGTCTATATGCTAGCATGCTGAGCTAATTCCACACTCCTTCCTAAGAAATATTTTTACTCTTTCTTCTGCACAGCTCCCCAGAGCTATGCAGGGAAAGGAGCTCATTTAACCTTTTGCTTTGAAAAGGGGAAGATTCTGTTAAAGGGTATACTGCAAAAAACTCTGTTTATTGGAGACTTTGGTTTGGGTAGCACTTGACATCAAAACATGAAGAACAAATTGTAGTTCAGAGTGTTTCCCTTGTCCCTCCAATAATAATTGCATGTGAATTTGTGTGCTTCAGTGATACTGCTTTTTGTCAATTAGCGTAAGAGGAAAATGCTTGTTGAATCCAATTCTGCAAGGATCTATGCTAATTTCATGGTATGTTTCCAGATTATATCCTTCAGTTTGACAGATTTTGTGAAATTTTATATGGCAACATCTGATTTATTTAGTTAGAGATGGTTCCTAATGAGAAAAGTAATCAGTCTCACTAGCCTTTGCTTTCAAATATCAGTTCCCATTAGAGGCATTTCTGCAAACCCTTACTGCTTTTCAGTTTTTTAAATGAAGATTTTCTGACTGAGAAAACTTTCCAAATCTACACATCATAATTTAAATGAAATACAGTTACCTTCTTGTATGTATTTCCATTGCTACATTTTGCTAATAGCTTCTTTTTGCTGTTAAGATCTAAGCAATTTTTTTCTCTCCTGGTAGCCAATCATTCTCATTTGGTTGATGCAGCAGTGGATCCACAATTAATCCACAATCTGTGATGATGCAGCCATTGCCATGACAATACTTTGTTACACTTATTCTATGGAATGAGCTGTTGAGCTTTGTTGTAAGCCAGAAAATTCTTTGCTAATCACAAAATCACAGAATCATAGAATGGTAGGGGTTGGAAGGGACATCTAGAGATAGTCTAGTCCAACAACCCTGCTAAAGCAGGTTGCCCCAGAGCAGCAACCTGGTGGATTTTTAATATCTCCAGAGAATGAGACTTCACAACCTCTCTGTGCAGCCTGTTCGGTGCTCTGAAACCCTCACAATAAAGTAGTATTTCCTAACATTTATGTGGAACTTCCTGTGTTCTAGTTTGTGCTCATTGCCCCTTGTCCTGTCACTGGGCACCACTGAAGAGAGACTGGCCCCATCCTCTTGACACTTGTGCTTTAGATACTTATAAGATCCCCTCTCAGCTTTCTCTTCTCCAGGCTAAACAGCCTCAGGTCTCTCAGCCTTCCCTGACATGAGAGATGCTTCCAGTCCCCTAATCATCTTTATAGCCTTCATTTGGACTTTCTCCAGTAGTTCCCTGTCTCTCTTCAACTGGGGAGCCAAGAACTGGACACAGAACTCCAGATGTGGCCTCACTAGGGCACAGTAGAGGGGGAGAAGAACTTCCCTTCATCTGCTGGTCACTGTCTTCTTAATGCACATCAAGACACCATTGGCCTTCTTGGCCACAAGAGCACATTGCTAGCTCATGGTTAACTTGTCCACCAGGACTCTGTGGTCCTTCTCCACAGTGCTCCTTTCCAGCAGGTCAAGCCCTAACCTGTACAGGTGCATGGGGTTATTCCTTTCTAGGTGCAGGACCCTACACTTGCCTGTGTTGAAGTTTGTTAGGTTCTCTTCCACCCAACTCTGTCCACCCTGTCCAGGTCTCACTGAATGGCAGCACAGCCTTCTGGTGTGTCAGCCACTCCATCTCTGTTTAGTATCATGAGCAAACTTGCTGAGGATACACTCCATCCCTTCATCTGAGTCATTGATGAATATGTTGAACAAGACTGGACCCGGTACTGACCCCTGGGAAGCACCACTAGCTACAGGCCTCCAACTAGACTCTGTGCCACTGATCACAAGCCTCTGAGCATTGTCATTAAATGAGTTCCACCCCACTGTTCACTCATCTAACCCACACTTCCTGAGCTTACCTTTGAGGATGTTATGGGTGACATTGTCAAAAGCCGTGCTGAAGCTGAGGAAGACAACATTCACTGCTCTCCCCTCATGTACTCAGCCAGTCATGTCATCACAGAACGCTATCAATTTGGTCAGGCATGATTTCCCCTTGGTGAATCCATGTTGACCACTCCTGAGAACCTTCTTTTCCTCCACATGGTATAACAACCAGATAACATTCAGAATGAGCTGTTCTATCACCTTTCCAGCAATGGAGGTGAGGCTGACCAACCTGTAGTTTTCTAATATATAACACTTTTAAGTTTAACAGAAATTTACAGATATTAAATAACAAATCATTATAGCAGCCATGATTGATAGACTTCTACTATGTTCCTTATCCTATACATAGTGCTATAGTATCTTGTCCAGTATCATCATTCAGTCAGCTGAAGAGGTATTTGAAAATCTAGACTCCTATCTCCTAAATTTATATTAAAGACGTTCTCTTCCTCGTTCTTTCACTACTTGCACTATATTTGTAAATATAAGCCAATTGGTAGCTAAGTTTAAGGTTATAAGAACAAATTGCTGTGTGATATTTCAAAGAAAGGGAAAGCTAAAGGACTACTTTTACTACTACTACTGCTTCTACTACTGCTACTACTATGATTTAAATTATTGATATTGTATTTTAACACAGGTGATAACTTAGTTACAAGAAAGGTGATAACTTAGTTACAAGAAAGGAGATACCAATGCTTAAAACTCAGAGCAGCTGTAAATGAAGAATTTTGAACATAACTGCTTTTATATGAAGAGGCACAGGAGCAGGCTGTCCTGGTGTGCTTAAGATAAGCTGACAGGGAAAAAGATTGACCTGGCTGAACAGAGAGCTTTGGCTAGAACTCAGGAAGAAAAGGAAAGGCTATGGCCTATGGAAGAAGGGGCAGGCAACTCAGAAAGACTACAAAGATTTCATGAGGCTATGCAGGGACAAAATTAGAAAGGCCAAAGCCCAACTAGAAGTTAATCTGACTACTACCATAAAAGACAAAAATATTTGTATAAATACATTAGAGCAAGAGGAGGATTAAGGAGAATCTCCACCCTCTGTAGCATGTGGGTGGAAATATAGTGACCAAGGATGAAGTAAAGGCTGAGGTACTGAATGCTTTCTTTGCCTCAGTCTTTAATAGTAAGACCAGGTGTTCTCTGAGTGCCCAGCCCCCTGAGCTGGATGACTGGGACAAGGAACAGAATGATCCCCCATAAACTAAGAGGAAATGGTTACTGACCTACTACACCACTTAGACGCAAACAAGTCTATGGTGTTTGATGGTAAAAGTGTCATACCCATCTACAAGAAGTGCCAGAAGGAGGATCCAGAGAACCACAGACCTGTCAGTCTGACCTCAGTGCCAGGGAAGGTTATAGAGAAGATTGTCTTGAGTGCCATCATGAAACATATACAGGACAACTAGGTGATCAGGCCCAGTCAGCATAGGTTTATGAAAGTCAGGACCTGCTTGACTAACCTGATCTTCTTCTGTGATAGTGTGACCTGCTTAGTGGATGAGGAAGATGCTCAGGATGTTTTTTTGCCTGGACTTTAGTAAAGCTTTTGACACTGTTTCCCACAGCATTCTCCTGGAGAAAGTGGCTGCTCGCTGCTTGGATGGGCTTACACTTTGCTGGATAAAAAATTGGCAGGATGGTCAGGCCCAGAGAGTAATAGTGAATGGATTTAAATCCAGTTGGTCACCAGTCACAAGTGGTGTTCCCCAGGGATCAGTACTGGGTCCAGATCTGTTTAATATCTTTATCAGTGATCTGGATGAGGGGATTGAGGGCACCCTCAGTAAATCTGCAGATGACACTAAGTTAGTTGGATGTTTTAGTATGCTTGAGGGTAGGAGGGCTCTATGGAGGGATGTAGACAGGCTGGATCAATGGGCTGAGGTCAGTGGTATAAGGCTCAACAAGGCCAAGTGCTTGGGTTATAACAACACCATGCAACATTACAGTCCTGGGGAAGAGTGGCTGGAAAGCTGGTGAGTGGCAAAGGACCTGGGGATTCTGGTTGACAGCCAGCTGAATATGAGCCAGAGGTGTGCCTAGATGCCCTAGAAGACCAACAGCATCCTGGCTTATATCAGAAATAGTGTGGCCAGCAGCACTAGGGAAGTGATTGTCCCCTTGTACGCCATACCGGTGAGGCCACATCTCACCACTGTGGTCACTTTTGGGCTCCTCACTCCAAGAAAGACATTGAGGTACTGGATCCTGTCCAAAGAAGAGCAACAAATTTCATAAAGGGTCTAGAGCACAAGTCTTATGAGGTGTGGTTGAGGGAATTAAGGTTGTTTGTCCTAGAGAAAAGGAGGCTTATCACTGTCTGCAACTACCTGTAAAAGAGGTTGTAGTGAGGTGGGGATGAGTCTGTTCTCCCATGTAGCAAGTGATAGAACAAGAGAAAATGGCCTCAAAGCTGCACTAGGGGAAGTTGAGACTTTATTCACAGGAAGGTTTGTAAAGCCCTGTCACAGACTGCCCAGGGAATTGGTGGGGTCGCCATCCCTGGAGGTATTTAAATGTCATGTAGTTGTGGTGCTTAGAGACATAGCTTAATGATGACTTGGCAGTGCTGGGTTAACAGTTGGTGACCTGATGATTTTGAAGGTCTCTTCCAACCAGAAGGAAAAACAAAAGAAAAGAAAATGTAGAAACGCTCTAGAGCAAAATGTGTGATCTTATCTACATATTACGTACATATTGATAATTATAATTAATCTCTTTATTGTATAGCAATCAACTTTTTAGTATGGACTATTCGCAGAAATTATATGAAGTGCTATATAGTTTTCAGAAAGTTCCCTTAATGTAGTTTGTAACATCTCACAAAAGTACATTACCTGACATTTTTAATAACTTTTGTAAATAATCTGAAGTGTTGTTTTCTTTTACACAAAGCTGTGTAGCAGCTCACAAATTTCATTAGCATTGCTTCATAATATGTCAAAAGGACCAAATGCACTGAACCTCTTATAATGTACATGACATACCTAGTGTTATTAATGACAAGATCCTGTAATAAAATGAGACCATTTATCTTTGTTCAAATCAGATCCACATGCCCAGATTCAAGAGATAAACTGTGTACTCTTGTATACCGAACCATTACATTTCATGTTAAAGCTGACGTTTAGAAAACAATCTTGTGTAAAAATGCTATATTAAAAGAAGAATAAAAAATTACTCAGAAGGTTTAAAAGAGCTTGAATCATTTTATATTCCAATATTATGCAGATTAATAAAAGCTATAAATTCTAATCTGAACAACCCAAACATTCAGCATACTCAGAATCAAAATTCTTCATATTTTTCCTCTCTTCCTGTACTCCATTCGCCTTCCCCTTTTTAAATGACTTTTTTTTTTTTTTTCTGTGAGGAGCTGAACACACCAAAAAGTTTATTCTAGAACCTCTCCAGCATGTGCACTCTGTGGACAGGTAAACCTAATCCACAGAGGCTTTGCTCTGAAAAATTCAACTGTGTGTTGTGCAGGAGGTTTACTCTCCCTACCCTTTAGAAATAAAGCACAGAGGAAATTAAATTTTCAGAACCTCAGGCTCTTGGTTATCCATGAACACTGTAGACCCTCTGGACTCCTACCACGATGATTACCTAATCAGCCAAGGAAAGAGATAGCTATCCTGCTGTATTTTAAGCACTTACCTGAGGTGCCTGGTTTAGGAATGTTGTCATTAAAAGGTATCGGATCATCCCTGAACTGCTCTTTATGACTGGTCTAGAGTGAATTTAAGATGCAATCCCTCTCTGAAATGGACTTTCTTGCTCCATTATTATAGAAAAAGTGCAGGCATCTAAGTTAAGTGCTCAGTATGAGTACTGCATGTGTACTCAAGGAGATACTGAAGAATGAACCCTTCCTTTTTTTCTAGTTTTCAGGCTTACTCTGTAAATAGATGCCTCTTCTGCAGAACCTACCATGTGAATACAATAGTGGAAAGGGTGTCAGTACATCCTTACAGCATTATTCACATCCTCTGTCAATTACTGGGCTTGACAGACCTTCAGTTTAACATACACAACTGTTTGTATAGTCTTATATAGATAATGGATAGTTTATCTGAGTGATAATGTGAAGTTCAAGTAGGGAAACACTGGATATGAGACTTACATAAAAATTTCAGGAATCCTGAGCAATTCTAAATTTACATGCTAGTAAATGTGTTTAAAATTCAAGACGTGATTTGGAAGTGAAGGAAAACTGTGAATAGAATGCAATCAAGATCAACACAATTTAGTAATAGAGAAAGAAATTTTAAAGCACCTTGACAAAGGCACAACTGAAAAAAATGGTTTATAAGGGACAACGTGTCTCCATAACCAAGAGATATTAAGATGTCTTATGGGTTGAAGAGGAGCTGATATTAAAAACCTTGTGGTTTGGTATAAACAACTGTATTGTATGGTTAAATATTTCAAATAGAGAAAAAAAAAAGACATTTTGCATCTTCAAATCACTGTGGGAACACTTACTACCAGCACAAAATATTGTAGGCAAAAGATATCCAATTACAATGCTGTTTATTTCATAAATGGAAAACCTCCTAGAAGGGAAGATTAAACAAAGGACACTCAATTACATAATAAGAAGGTTTGAAACAGTATCACTTTCTACTAACTATGTCATTAAACAGTATGGTGTGGAGCTTACTGCTCCATCAAACAAATGAACAAAAAGGGACAGAAACTATTAATGAATAAATACCCTATTTCCGTGAAATTGCTCTGGAATAGAAGTATTTTGGACAAGTCATATGATGGCAGACAAACTACAGTAGAAAAGTGATCAGTTTTCTTCTTGTAGACCAACACATTCCTTTTGTAGAACTGATCTTGCTGCAGGATTCCAAGTGAGAAGCCCAGGTTAATTATTAACAGTGCTATAGGTGGGAAGCTGAGTATTACTGTATTGCCAAAACAAAACCAACAAAGAAACAAAAAATGTAATAAGAAGTGTGTACGTACTACTGACTCCAGTTACAGTTTCCGAGAATAGTGAGAGCAGCTGCAAAAGAAGTTAAACCTGTGGATAAATGAGTGCCGAGTATGAAAATCACAGAAACTTCAGAGATTAAGACACTGATAACATAGATGAGACAAGAAAGAGAGTCCTTGCAAGTACTGACAACTTTAGAAAAAGGGATTAAATGGACAAAAATATTCCACTGCTGTTAGTAGAAAAATTCCTAACAGAAAACTTCGTTGCTTTGTAGAATAATTACCCTGGAAAGGTAGATAAAAGTAAAAAATGCATTGAAAAATATTTAAAAAGAGGGAATTATCAGTAAGATTTTTACATCTATTTCCATTTTCAGTGTCCTATTAAATGAACACTCAGACTTAATTCCATTCTTGGCTACTTTCTAATTTTTTTTTTTTTTGCTGTTATTCAGTATGTATTAGTTTTTTTTTTATGTATTTTGCTGTTATTCAGTATTAGGTATGTTTCTAGTTAGCCAAATATGTCAGCAGTTTGTTATTAGAGAGTGCCATATAGCAAACTGTAGTTAGGTTTCCTATAGCAACACTTGTGTAATGAATTATTGCACATCAGCTGCAGCGATTCAGTCCCAGGATACAAAGTAGTACTCATAAAGAGTATTGTAGGGATGCTAATAGAAAACTACACAGTCATTAGACTGAATATATCCTTAGGATGCAAGGAAAAAAAGAAATCCAAATGCAGAGACTGCTTTAGAAAACAAGATTTTACAGAACTAATGAAAGGTCAGAATACATTGCTCCAAGGGATACCTTTATAGCTGAGCTTAGAAATAATTCCAAAGCTAAATGTTTTAGTTGACTCTGAAAGCACTGAAAAGGGCAGATTATATCTTTGTGGTTTACCAGGAGTAAAATTTCAGCTCACAACAATTCTACTAAGTATACAGGAATTAAGTTACTTGTAAAAATGATGCAGACTCCTATGATAGAGTAGTGAAACCAACTCTAGAAAAGTTTCCCTTCTGCCTTTGCTTCAACTCCTTGCCCACGAGAGGGAGGAAGAACCTTGCTGAGTCTGACATCTGTCTTGGCATGTATGATGGGCAGCAGCCATGTAGGCAGTTAGTACATGTAGAGTACCAAATTAGCTGGACAAGGTTAAGAGATTTCTCCTCTTCTGTCAGACAAGAAAAAAACAGAAAAGTGTAATATAGAGTCTGTATCTAACAGAGTGATGTGTAAGATTGGCCCATATATGCTTATACTAGCAATTTTCAATTATTATTGAAAACATTTTTCTGAATAGTGTAACAAGGAGTTTATGCTACATACCAGGATTTTCATTTTAACATACAGACCACTGAGGGAGAGTAACACCCAGTGATCTGCTGAAAGGAATGCAAGCTGCCAACCCAATCCAGGGAAAGAGGACAATATCGTGTAAGTCATTGAAAGTCATTAAAACCTTTCTTCTGCTCAAACCCACTTAAAAAATGCAAAGTCATTACAAATACTTTCTGATGCAGGCATCCTTAAATATAAACTCTATCTTGATTTTATCTCAGCAAATGCTGCTTCTCAAGCCTAGTTTTTAAAGATGCTTGACTTATATCTTAAAAGAAGTGTTGCTTCATGTTAAGTACAGATTTCCAAATAAATCAAATTCTCCCCCATCAGCTGATGAAGGCTGGGTTTTTTTTTATAGAAATCATAGTGTAAGATGCCTAGATGTCTGGATCAATTAAGTCCACTGAATTGAATTCCATATCTGACCTGATATGACATTCTATTTCAAATACAAATCAAATTTTATCAGCTAGAGTGTGGAAGACGATGGGAGACAAGCCCACCAGATGGTGCTCAGCAAGGCTCGTTTATTGCATTTACAGATGCACTTTT
>JAVSBS010028377.1:0-20948 GCA_033124195.1 Coracias cyanogaster | reverse complement strand
CACGCCGCGCCGGGCCGGGCCTGCCGCTGGCGGCCGGTAGCGCGCTTTCGGTTGAAAGCCCGCGGTCCCCGCCGCGGACGGGGAAGCACCGGGGGAGGAGGGGTGGCGAGGGCGCGGGCGCCGCGGGTCAGGCAGGGCGAGGGGCAGCCCGCCCGCGGGGTCCTCGCGGGGCGGAAGCGGGGCGCTCGCTGCTGCTTATGGCGACGCGGAGGAGGAGAGACGTTAGTGCCGGGAGCGCGGCGGGAGCGGGGCGTGGGGGAGAGCGGAGGTCGCCGGGAGCGAGGCCGGGCTCTGGGGGCCAGCAGCGGGGACCGGGAGCGCGAACCGATCTACTTCGCAACGGCAGGGGCTGGGGAGGTGGGGCCGGCGCCATCTCTTCCCCTGGGGCCTCGCAGCCGCCGCCTCACGGGCGGCTGGGCCGCGGGCCTGCGAGGCCCTTAGGCCGAGGCGCGGCCGGTGAACCGGGACCCGGGCGCTGCCGGAGGAGCGCCGCGGCCTTCGCCAACCCCCGCGGGTTTTTATTTTTTTTGTACGATTTCGTCGCGTTTTGGCTTTTAGCGGAGTAAGGGGGAAGCGCGGCCTTGGCGGCGGTGTGGCCGCCGCGGAGGGCCGCGGCCGGGCGGGGCGCACTTGGTGGCGGCCGCCGTGGCTCTTTCCCGTCGTGCCGAGTGGCTTATGAAAATGCGTCACGGCGCGGTGCGGGCCCGGGCGGCTCGGCTCGGCTGGGCTGGGGTCACCCCGGGAGCTCTGCGAGGTTCCCCCAGCCCGCCGCCCTCGCTCGGCTCCTCGTGTGAGCGAAATTAATGCGGCGAGAGGCGGCTTGTGCTCCTCTGCCTTGGGTAGAGCAATGCTCCCGCAGGCGATTTTATTCGTAAATAGCTTCATCCGCCTCTTTGCCAGTATAAACATGAAAACGTGGAGTAAGCGGGTTGGTTAAATGCGTGTTTAATCCCATTGAGGAAATGTTTGAATTCTGGAGGTTGAAGGTGCTGTATTGTTTAAAGAAGCTAGCTGTGACTAGCTACGGTTAAAGCAAATGGGGAAAAAATCTAAAATGTAAAAAATTACGCATGTTGTTTTAACGGCCCTTAAACTGCTTTTTTTCTAGTGAAAAGATTAAGAGGCGGCAGTCAAGATCAGACGGGGAAAGAGTACAAAACCAAAGTTTTGTGTCAAAGATCAAGAAGCAATTGCATCACTTGCCTTCTGATAGTGTTTTGCAATAAAACCGCTTTGTAGTGTGTGCCATCTTCTGCTAAATCTGCAGGAATAGAGTGGTAAGTTTAAGAAAAGAATTGTGCAGCTGTGAATTGAAGAATGAGTTTTTAAATGTTTAGAGCATGGAGGAGTTTCTGGTTACTTCTATTAAAAAGTAATGCATTTTTTAGGGGAACATAAAGAAAATTAATGAAGTCCACATAATTAACAGGAAGAAGTTGTTGATAATTCCTTATAATGAACACAGTTACATTTAGTAACAGGGCATATGCTAACCTTATTAATACATGCCTGTACTTAAAGGCTTGTTTGTACTTGGTTATCTTCTCTGCTTCAGAAGGTGTATGGGCATGAAGTGCACAGTTATTCTGAATAACACCATGCATGGATGCTCTAGTTGTGGTTATATGGCTGTCCTGTGTCAGGTTAGCATAATCCATTTTAGGAAGTAGTGCTCTGAACTGTTGCCTTGTGTGGGCAAGCCCTTAAGGTGTTAAAAACACTGTGTTCATTCTGCTATGTGAATGTGGATTTGACCAGTCAGTATGTAAAACCTTATATAAATTCTTGCATGGGAATGGAAATTAAAACTTCAGCAATCAAGTATCTTTTTAGAAGGAGCAATACTGAATGTATAAAAAAAGAACCCAAAACAGCGATGAATGAAGAACTGTGTGTGGAAGTAGATGTAAAATATTCAGCAAATGAAATTTTTCTGCACTGATTTATTGGTTGATGTCTAGGGAAAAAAAGCTTAAGAAAAGGCTACTGGAACCAGCAAGAGGTACACACCTCTTCAGGAAGGTATATCTGCTGGTTTAGTGATAGCGGTGAAAAGTCATTTGTTGTTGCCAGCTCGCTGGGAGTGAATGAAATGTGCATGTGGAAGAAGCAAGAGAGAGAGAAGACATACCTAAGAAGAGGTGCAGGGGAAGATCCCATTTACCTCTACTGTCCCCTTGTCCTTCTTTTGTTTCTCTTGTTCTTTAGCGCATAGGAAGTACCACTGCTTGTTTTCAGCTGTAAAATTTGTGGTACAAGTAAATCAACTTGTAATTTGGCAAAAAGCGGGGAAAAAGCCCTGAGGGGTTGTGGAAAACATCTTGAAGACTCTGTTGCTTTTTAAAAATTATTTTAGGACGTGGATCTTCTGAGTTAGTACTTTATATGTAGGTATTTCAGAAATAAGGGTAAAGTATAGGTGACTTAAAAGCCCCCTGTAATTTCCTGGTGGTTTGGACAGTGGGAAAACTTTGTGGACTATAACAATTTAAAGTGGAGATGACATCTAATAGTAATCCACATTGGCCATATATCCTTTTTATCCACCTTGGCCATATATCCTTTTTTATCCCCATTGCTTTAGCAATGACAAGACAGAACTTAAATCTCTTAAGTTCTGAATTAATAACAGTTTTTAATGTAAGATGGGGTGAAGGTCTTGTAATTAATCTCAAGGCTAAGATTATCTTCTTGTTCCTCCCCCACAACGTCTTCAGCTGAAGGAGTACAATAAACTGAGCCTGTGCAGCCGCATTCCTCGAGAAAGGCAGAAGACAGTTTGAACCATGGCAAGCCAGGTAAGATCATTTGGTCAGCAATTCAGGCTTGCAGTGCCTGAATGGATTCCCGAACCATACTTGGAATCCCTAGGAAATGTAAAGCTGAAATAGCTAGCTTGCTACAAGTTGGGTGTTTTTAGTCCTACAATTTCTTCTGGTGATGTGGTAATTGGCTGTCCTCTGGACACGTAAACTGAAGCAGGTTGGGGCATAACATTAAGCTTTGCAGTTTGGATTATTTGAGCGTGAGTTCTTCTGAAGGACCTTGCGCGTAACACTCTCTATATAAAAGATATGTAGAGGTGTTCTAGAGGAAGAACATTAAAGCCTGCGTAAGTAAAACGTGCTGCGAAACGCCATTCTTATTTTTGGAAGTCCTTTTTCTTCAGAATCTTAAGCGAGGGAGGCAACCTGTGTTAATACAGTTGTTGCTTTCCTCCCCTTGTATGTATTTTCCCCACTTTTAAATTTTTTGTAAACTGTGGGTTTTTTGGGTTTTGGGCTTTCTTTTTTTTTTTTGAAGAGGCACTTTTTAATGCCTCTTTCTTCCTGGCATTGCATCTGGGTTTGAGTTTTCCCTCAGCCAAGCTAGTGCCTGTTCCTGGTCTGCTTTCTCCTTACATTCCGTTAATTGGCCTCCTGTTGTTCCTGGCCTGGGAGAGTGACTCACAGCTGGGTAGTGAGGAGAGACATCTCACATAGGAGGAGAAGAATTCCTAGGTGAGGGGAGATAGGGACAGCTGAGATTCCTTCTAGGCAAGAGCGATGATTTCCCTGCCTCTTCATCCCTCACACGGTGCCGCTGCAGGGTTTTTGGAGTCCTGGAGCTCAAGTGGAACACAGTCCAGTCCTGAAGCTAATTAACATTTAGGATTGGCTGACATCGAAGGGCTACCTGCTTTTTCCCTAATTCCAGGAGGAAGCTGTCAATCCTTTAGCCAGCTTGACAGGTCAGGGGAATATGGCTGTTCATACAATCCTTTGGCTCTGTTATTTTTGCCAGGCGTTTTCCCCAGAGGCTGCTTTCCCTCATGGGAGGCGGAGGGAGAAATGGGACCCCAGGCTTCTTTCAAGGGCAAGGTGAATATGGGGAAATCACCTGTGGTGATGGGGAGTGGGAGGGAGGAATGTAAATGAGGCTAAATATTATAAAGGTGATTTTTTTCTCCCAACAGGACTTAATGGCGAAAAAAAGAGAATGTCTCCAGGCCTACAGCTGGTGGAGAACACCACAGAAGAAACGGAAGAAAAAGAACAAAATAAAACCGGGAAGAATAGTAGAATTTGTCCCTAGTAGTACTAATTCAGCCAGGTAAAGACCTTTTGAAAAGAGAAGCTCTGACCCCTTACCTGTTTAAACTGATAGTGGCCAGTGAATGCCATTACTTGTTTTTAAAATCCTGAAATGGCGCATGTGGTGCCTGTGCACTAAGTATTGCTTATGGATCTGGGATATGTATTGCTGATAGAATAATGAAGTTGTTTTGTAGTTCACCTCTCCCATAACCGCTGAGAAGTGATGGCAAATAGTCGTAGCTCTTCTGAATCAATGGCTGTAACTTGAGTCAATAGTTTTTCTTAGCTTTAAAGTCAACTTCTAAAAGGTTGGGGTTTTTTTTATACAATGGGTCTTTGAAATGCTTTTTTTGTGAAAGGGGTAGATTGGACCCAGAGGAACTGAGAATTTTATGCTGGAGTGATGGCCTTGCAGTTCTTTACTCAGCAGAGTTTTGCAGTTAACTCTTTTCAGGTTTTGTCTCTCCTTATTTGTCCATTGATAACTACCTGCTTGTATGTTAGGTACCTTAATCCTGCAATCAGCTACCTGAGTCTCAAACTTGACCATTGTTCTCTTACCTTTTTAAAGACCGGATTATTCGATATTTGTTGGGGAGCTTACTCCAGAAGTGGATGATTTCCAGCTCTATGATTATTTCCTAAAGAGGTACCCCTCTTGTATTGACTGCAAAATAGCAACAGACCTGCTGGGATATTCCAGGTAATGCCTGTGAAAATTTGTAATGCTGTCAATATGTTTGCTTCTATAAGTAGTATGTAAGAAGTGTTTCTGCATTTTCTTCAGAAGCAGGAAGGGAGATTAAGTGTCTAGTGTTACTTTTAAAAAATCACACTTTTTATAATTAACTTTCTGGTTAAAGCAGTTAATGTGATAAGCTTCAACGTAGCCATGCGCACATCTGCATGAAAAATTAGCTGGTGGGAGAAGGGAGAGCAGCGCACTGAAACCTGTGCTGCTTGGTTACATACTGCAGCTTGTCCGCTTAGTCATCTGCAGTATTGAAGAGAAAACCATTCCCTTTTTGCTTGTGGGAGAAAAATCTTAAGGCCTTGGCAAATCTTAGGGGGTTGGGAGACTGAACCTATTAATATGCATAAATAAAATCTAGCAGAACTTAGACTGGGCAGGTAGTAAGTTGAGCAGGGATGAGGGATTTTGCTGTTCAGACAATGCTGGCTGTAATACACTAATTTAAAAAAAGTAAAAAAATGTTAATGCTGAACAGTGGTAGGATTGGGTTAATACTAACTGATAAATGAACTGCTGCGAATGCAGAAATGTAGCATCTGATTACTTGCACTGATAGCAGTTAATGTATTGTTTTGCTGGCAAGTTATATCTTAATACTGTCAAAGAAAAGATTTTGCTTCTGGCCCAAGTTTTTAATTGCTGAAAGCATCTTCTGGGCATGCGCACATACCAGAGAGGTTGCTTAGGTAATAGAAGCTATAGTAGCTGCTATCTTCTGTTCTTGTAGAAGATGGAAAAATTGAATTCATTAGCTTTGTAACTGTTATGCATACAGGAATTTGTTTTCTCTCTTTTGAAAATTGTAGAGGGTATGCCTTTGTCAGATTTGGTGAGCAAGGTGATCAGATGAGGGCACTGCAAGACTGCCAGAATGCACCAGGTCTGGGGGGAAAACGAATCCGGCTGAGCATAGGAATTTCTAAAAGGTAATAAACGGGTTGTGTATTAACACAGTAATTCTAAATAACCAGATTCTTGTAGCTCTGCCTTTGTGAAATCTGTGGCCCTTGCTATAATGGCTCTACAAAACTAAAAATACAGAAGCATTATGTTTTGACTCCCTGGATTCATCAACATCTTTCAGCATTGCTGGGGGAATGCAACTTGAGTCATATGTTACTTGTGCTTAGCGGCTGCTGTAAACAGCCTTAATTCTTAAAGTAGCAAAGCTGAATGCATTCATAAATATTTTCCAGGTTTGGGCCTGAAGAAGATAGAAGGGGCAACAAGTAGTTTTGTATGTCCAGGAGCTTTTTCTTCTAGACCTCTGGTTTAGACGAGGTAGCATGTTTCTGGGTTTCCCGTAGGCTGGTGGAGGAAGGAACTCTTTCAGTGGAAGATACTGAATATACAGGGGAAGAAGCCAAAGGAGATGTTGCTGGAACAGTGAAGGATACTCTGCTTCTCAAGTGATTGGGGCAGCAGGCAATTTAGTGTTGATTGGTTTTGAGAGCGTTTTTTTTTGCTCTGCCAGCTCAGTTCTGTCAGTTATTTAGGGTAGTTCAGGTCTCTGAACTGTTAGAGAACTGATAGCAAATTGGATAAACCTTAACCCAGGATACAGGCAAAAATACTTTGATATAAAATCAGTATATTCATGAGGTTAGCTTGTATGGTCTGTAAAATAAACAAGCTGTTGATTTTACTATCTTTATCCTGGATAATTCTACAAATGTTGCCTCTCTTCTGTAGAAAGGAAATGTTCTTGCCCAAGAGAGCGCTGTCCAGAATTGCTCTGACTAAGTTACTTTGAGAACAAGAAGAGTTCACAAAGAAGCAGATTTCCTTGCTTCTGCTGTCCAGAAGCACGTCAGCAGTATTTTCAGATTATTCTTTCAAACAGAGATGTATGTGTGAGAGAAGCTGGAAGCAGAGGACTTTGAGACATTATGTAGTTATTTTTTTTTTTTAACTACAGTAGCAAGGCAATAGAATACATATTTATTAGAATGTATGTGTAGCTTTATGGTAATGAAACAAATGCAATGCAGGTACGAAAATACACACCACTAATTTATGTTTTTGAATGGCTAAGTACTGTGCTCTCAGTAGGAGATGAAAATATCCAGCCATCAGAGTAGGTTCTCACTAAATCACTTCTATTGGAGACTCTATTTCTGAGCTCCTTCAGTTTGTGCTCTTGACAGAAAGCCTAGATCTGACTTTGCTGCAATGAAGTGGAGATGCAGAGACGGTGGGCTCTGCAAACGCAAGAGCTCTGCCTGTACTTAATTGGGCAGAGAAGATCTTTTTGGAATGTGCAGCTGGGTTATCGGAATGTATTTCATGTAGTGTACCTCTGTTGTAGTACAGACAACACTTGTGCGTTGATTCTCGGTGTTAGCGTGAAGTTGTCCCTGAGAACATCTACTCAGGAAAGGGAAAGTAGTGAAGGCTAATCAGCTGGCCCTTTGGTCTTCAGAACTGATGAGTTTTGTTGTTTTCCTGCTGCTTTGGCCTCACACTGGATGATAGTGCTGACTTCCTCTGACAGCTCCACTTTGCCAAATGTTTGTGGACTGAAAATTGAGCGTGTGGGGGTAGACATGGCGAACGGGCAGGCAGCGTCAGATGCTCCTCTGAAACAATCTGACTTTGCCCCCTTGTTTCTGGGAGTAATAAGCTTTGATATTAACCAAACAAAGCTAATTTATTGAGATGTGAGACGCTCATCAAGCACAGCTGCTTTAAGGATGCATTCAGTCTTAATCAGCCCTTCTATCTTTTTATCAGCGGCTTGCTTATATAGGTACTAAAGATACTCAAAATAATACATGCAAGTGTCATGGTTCAAGTTAATCCATGAAAATAATTTCTTTTGGTGAAGGTGAGGATTTGCTTCTGTATAAACATCAGGTCTTGTGTTGTGATTTAAACTATTGCTTTGGCAACTATTTGGAGAAGCTTCCTTTTAAACTTTGAAATGTATAAGCTGGCAAATTGTTTAACTTCAGAACCGGGTTTACAGTTCATTGTTCTCAAACTAATGGCCTATAACTTCTCATGTTTCAGACTGAAAGCAGAGTTCCAGCGATACCAGTCGTACAACTATAATGATTATTACCAAGATTATCAGAACTATTACTCCTCACAGTGGAATTACGATCCTTATGCTGACTACAACTACAGCTCCTATGCTCCCTATGATAACATGCAAGCTGTTGGAGACTGCTCTTTAGGAGATGCTGTTATGGCTCCAGCTGTTTTTGAGGTAAGGATACTACACGCTGGCTTTAAAGAAAAAAATGTACAAAGAATAGGTTGTATGATTTGGGTAAGTCAGAGCAAAAATAAGTCCTAAAACCAAAATCATGCTTTCTGGAGGTGAGACCTTCAGGCTTCATGCATGGGTATCTTATAAGTGCTTTAGTGAATCCATAGAATTAAATATCTCAACACTATTATTTGTTCATGCATGCTAGATAATGATTCTGCCAGCATAATTGTGTAGGCTTTATCTCTTCCTGTTTTCCTGATGTGCTTTGCTTAAAGCAAATTAAAGAATTATTGTAAGAAGGTCTTATCTTAGATCATCCGTTTTATCAATTACAGCTTCCAGAAGTCCTTTGCAAACTGAACCATAGTATGGTTTTCTGCAAAAAGCAAAAACCAACCAAACACAAAACCCCACAAACCCACAACAACAAAACCCATGAAACAACCCCAACCAACACCTTCCCACCCCCTAAAAAAACCCAACCAAACAAAACTCTCTCCAAAACAAACAAAAAACCCAACCTTCCCAACAATGACAGCCACCCCTCCTGCTTATTCTTGTAGCTGTGGGAGGCAGAAATAGTTTGGGAGTACAAAACGATTTTGGATTTGTGATAGTTTTTGAAATAGATTACGATTAAACTTGTGAAATTTTCTTCTCATCTTAGGAAACTTCAGTTATGACTGAAATCAATGATGACCTAATAACTGAAGGTAATGATGATTCTATCCCTGCAGCTTTAACTGTACGTGTGCCCTTTAACAATACAAGCCAGTGACTATTGGAGGAAAAATATCTTGGAAGTTCAGCTAACGTAGTGGGGGCCTCAGTGGGTTATAGCTGAACTGAGGTAGGATTTTAAAGCTGATAGTGTACCCTGTGTCCAGTAAATGGGACACTGTCAACAACACTTCACAGTAGGTTTCTTGTAACTTTGCCTTTTTTCTCCTTCCAAAATGGTCTAAGACCGAATTTGTCCTATCTTTGTATTGATTCTGCTAAGCATATTCCATGTTAAACTCATCAACAGGCAAAAGCGTTGTTTTCCAAACCCTAAGGTAAAAATTTGTTGCAGGTCCTAAAAGGAGAATTGCACTTAAAGATTTGGTACAGAACTTAATACCGGAAGGTTTGCAGTCAGTTCCTTGTGTTAGTGTTCAGAAACTTTATCCTGCCTAACACATATTGATTATAGTTGAAATGAATTAAATGGATTTTGGATGAGTTTGGGGGTTAATTACCCTTAAATCTGCTCTATCTTGAAATGTCAGCATAGTCCTAGCATTCTAATACACAAATTTCAACAGAAGCTGGACTTGTCAGGTTTACAATGCTAGATGAATAAACATCTTTATCACATTGATTAGTAAATCTTATTAGATTGAGCTAAACCACATTTTATTAGGCTCTTGCTTTTCCAGTTTGTGTGTGTGTGCTGCCCAAGATCTGACACTTGGACTTACCAGGCTTTTATTTTCAGACCCACAGCTTTACTTCGATGTTGATGAAATGAACAGACAGTTTATGGAGACAAGTGAAGAGCTCTATGATTCCCTCATGAATTGTCACTGGCAACCTCTGGATACGGTCACTTCTGAGATCCCCCCTGCTATTTAAGTGTCTTATATAGCATGACCGTTATGACCAAGGTGCTAAAATTACATTTCTTCTACATTACTCTAGATCATAAGTTTTAAAGCACAATGATAGGTTGGATTTTTTTGCTATGCTTTTGACAGTTTCTGTAATCTTTTTTTTTTTTGTTCACCACTCAGAGCATCTTGAAATCATGTAAATATTCTAGAAATGTAAAGAGTTCAATGGGGTCTAAAGATAGACTTGCCTGTGTAAATAAAATTTTGTTTCTGCAAACCTGCCAGCAAGGGATTTTACTTACGTATGTGAAGCACGCTCTCTTCTGGCTTGTGGAATTTAGCTGGAGGCAGTGAGGGTATTTCACCTGTATTTGGTATGGCCGTCAGGACACATTTCCACGTTAGCTAGGGGGGCTTTTACAAGCTCTTACCATGGATTAGGTGTGTATTTGGGAGACACTCTCAGGGTTTCATGGGAACAGTTTGGCCCACACTTTTTCCTGCAGTCTGCTGGCACTACCTGTTACCTGCCAGGTCAGGTAGAATTGCTTTATCATAGTGTTTTAATGCACAGAAGGGCAAACTTTCAGCAAGCTTCCAAAGACTAAGGTTGATCCTTCCTCGCAGTTTTGTTCCTACCCTCCTTAGTGCTGGTCTTCTCAACTGACACTTTACAGCAAAAACTGGTGTAACATATTTGTTCCTAAGCCTAAAAATCCTTAGAGAAAATAACTTCCTGGTCTAAAGGATGAAAAAATAACCCAGTGAGAGTGAATTATCCTAGTAACAACTCTTGGACTATCCTACACATCTCTGTAGTGTCAGTCTTTGTGCTCAGTTTTATAGTGATGAGGTTACAGAATTTTAGTAGGATGACAGTTCTAAGTATTGAAGTCAACAGGAGATTAGGGGGAGACAGCAATGAGGAAACTTCTGCTTTAAGCAAATTCTGAGTGGCTTTCTCTACGCTGTTCTCATCTGGAAGGATAGAAAGTATTTTCCACTTGTGGACTACTAAAGACCATGTGTATGCAGAAATACTACTTAATGTATATAATGATAAGGTTGGAACCAGAAAAATACTCTTCCAAGAAAAAAGGTAGCAGAAATTGTAGCTAATAGCTGTGGAAGCTACTAAAGCTAGTCAAGCCCCATCCCTGGAAACATTCCAGGTCAAGTGGGATGGGCATCTTAAGCAACCTGATGTAAAGATGTCCCTGCTCACTGCAGGGGGGTTGGACTTGATGACCTCTAAAGGTGCCTTCCAACCCAAACTGTGTGAGACATTTTGGTGTTGCCATGTGTGTTTTGGGGGCAATCTAACCCATAATTGCTGTGAGGGCGGATAGGGATAAAGTTCCCTGGCTTTTTTTATGATCTAATGTAATTAAAGTGGTGGTCGTAGCCTGTTTAAAACAAATGCTGTATTGCAGAGTGATGACTCAGTACTAGCAGGTCCTTCTCCTGCTTTTTCTCTTCACAGTTTAACTTCAGCTAGGAATATTTTCAAAGTCCCCCTTCATAAATTGCAGATGCTCTAAAACTGGCTTTTGGAGTACTATAGGACGTTCATTCTTCCTGGATTTTGTGCAGATGTTCACGTAGGAAGAGACAGAAAACAAAAAGACCTCATCTAGGCAGGGGGAGTGGCATGACTGTTCCAGTAACCGTGGTCTTGCTTTGAGGAGAGCTAGTTGCAAGGTAGCTGGAACTTGAGTTTCTTGGGTGAATGTTGCCCTTGTGTGAATTGGTGAGTCTTTGGAGGGGAGGGACAATATTAATGAGAACATGACTGGAAGTGGAATAAATGAAGCAAAGCGAATCCAGGTGGAAGAGGGGTATACTTGTGTGCATGTATGGAATTGTTTCTGGGGACTGCAGTAGTGAGGAAGCTCAAGATAGTAGATAAAGGCCTCTTGAAGTTGGATGGGAGCGTTAAAGCTTCAAACCTGTACGGGATTGGATGCCATTTCAGTTGCAGGGTGCAGCTGCGGTGCTTGAGCTCAGTAGTACGCACTGGTCTAAGCAGAGGATTTTGTATCTAGCAAGCACCGTCACCACCAGCAGCGAGGTGGCTTCCAGGTCCGTGCTGGGCTTATCCCTGCTTTGAAGTGGCTTGCATAGCATCACCTACCGCTGCACTGCAGCTGCAGCACGTCATTTGGGGAAACATTTTGATTGCATGCTCATATGGGTAATGCAAAGGATGCGTGTTGGCTCAGCAGGATTATTATGGAGTATCTAGGCTGATTTTTGGCGTTTGAGAGGTTGTTCTATGTGTGATCTGTGTAATGAGGGGCCTGCTCAGCTGAGTGATCTTAGTCTGATGCTGTATCACCACTGTACATACAGCTCAAGGCAGTCTGGAGACACCCTACTTAACGCAGGTTTTATCTGCTAACAAGGTCTCTATGCTCTGCATTAGAGGCTTTTTTCAGACATGCACACACTTTCCGGACTGTAGTACTGAAATAGTGAAAATACAGTTTATGGAATTGAGTGGAAGAAGGTTTTTTGGCTATTAGTTCCCCAAACCTGAGAAATGTTAGGAGTGTATTTTCTTCCTGTCAACACGCAAAAAAATGGAGGTGAGGAAGAGAGTCTGTTGGTTGCAGCTTGTGTGATGCTGTTCTAAAATAGCTCTGACCCCTTTTTTTTTTCCTTTTGTCCCCTGAGCCTCATTCCTCTTCCCAGCCAGGAGTACATACCTGGGATCAAGATGGTGTGTGCAGTGCAATGTTCTTTACTGTGAAGGCAGACAGTGCAGAATTTCTTCCTGTATCGGTGTTACCCACAAACCCCAAATACAGGAAACAGAGAGATCATCAGAACTGTTAGAAATGTATTGCTGAGACGTCACCGAGTAAACTTAGAGCTGTTGTACGACTGCCTGTAGCTTGTGCAAAGACACACACATCGTGCAGATGTCAGCGATTGTTTCTACAGAGATCTGATGGTGGTGGGAACACAAAGTTTCAGAAGCAACTTTACAACACATTTTCACGTTGTTTTGTTTGTTTTACCCAGCTGAAATGCGATTTAAATTTTTTTTTAAGCTTGATGAAGGTTGTGGGGGTTTTTTTGTAAGACTTACCTAGTATTAGTTTTATAAATTCCTCATTGCACCTGGCTGCAATAGATAGTGCCTTCACTCAAAACCCGCTCGTTTCTTCAGAAAGAGCCGTGGGATTTTTCTGTCACTTCTCTGAACAGAAAGGCTTTAGTATGATGGATGGTTTGAGGGGCTACTAATCCTGCAGCCAGTGACCAGGGAGACAGAAACAGGCCCAGAAGGGTAGAAAGTACTACAAAGGGTACAAAAAAGGTTAAATGGTATTTAAGCCGTGAATGTTTCTTTTTGCAGGGATGCTCTTGGACCAACAGCTTCTTTCTAGCGCTACCTCAAAGTAACTTGCAGATAAAACTCACAGGGAAGATTGATCAAATGGTGATGATCCCTATCATTCTGCTGGAGAGAGATATATATATATTTGCCTTTTGTTTTGTCTCATTTCTAATAACATTTATTTAACTTCAGTGACTCATGTCAGTAGACATTGTTTTGACTACGTTGACAAGTATTTCTGAGTCATGAGTGTCACTTAACAGCATGTCACCATATGGAAATTGTTCTAAAGAAGTAAAACAAGTAAATAAAGCAGCACTTGAATTTACAGAGCAAACACAGTGTAGCTGCCTTTGACACAGACACTGAAGAGAAAATTGTGTTTGCAGGTTACCATAATACACTTGGTCTGGGTCTGAAAGAGGGAATTCATTGTAAATTTGCCCAGCTCTTGCATGTCCTGTGCAGGGGTGATTTTAGTGAGTTCTTCACGCAGGTATCCCATTAGAAATGAGTGTTACTGACGTGTCTGTTACCAAAGGCCAGGTTCATATCCCTAAATCTTGCTCTTCCCGCAATGGAAATGAATCACAGTACCCTTCCTTCCCCTCCCCGCAGCTGGAATTTAGCATGATAATTGTTTCCTGGTCAAAAAGAGTTACAAATCCAGGCTGAAGTCCTGGTTTTCTTCTCTTTTGGTGATTATATTGATGTAGGTTTTTTTTTTTTGGACAAGCATACTGTAGAAACAGAGCCTTGCCTTGAAATTGTTGTGCAGGTGAAACACCAGCAGTTGACAGGAGATGAGGTGGTTCTTGCAGGACCGTGTCCTGGAATGGATTCTCTGTCACTGCAAGTCATCCTGCTGCACCTCAGTTCATGTTTATGGCAGTAGGATGGGAGAGAAAAGGTTCTGCAGGTGTAGTTCCTGAGGAAAGTAATTCTGCTCTGCTGGGGTTTTGGAACTGCTGCTCTCCTTAAAGTGACTCTGAAAGCAGGACTAAGAAATCCAGGAGGAGCAAGTCACTCGGAGCTGGATGAAGTTAAAAAAAGCTCATATGACACAAAGACAGAGCAGCGCAAAACTCCCCAGCGACCTTGCTTCTAAAAGCAGCTCCTTCTCTGGGCATGCTGCAGGTTCAGGGTTCTTCAGGCCTTCAGCATTGCCCTTCCTGGCTTCAGTTCCCCCGAACCCCTGTTTGACGCACAAACAGGTGTGTGCTGTGACAAAGGCTTTTCTTTTGGTTGTGGGGTCTGCACTCCAGCCCAGCTCTGACCTTAAGTGCCTTTGTCTTATTCCAAGTCAGCAAGTTTTTTAGCATGTTCTGTTATTTTTAGGGTGAGCGTTTATTGATGTGTTGGGGAAGGTGGTTGTGATTTTTTTTCTGCCCTGCTCCATCATTCCCAGGGCAGCTCACTGCTCTAAAGGTGTAGAGCCATTGATTTTTTTTTTCCCGTACTTTTACTAGACTCGAAAAGATTTCTACATTCTAAGAATCAGTAATAGAAGTGACCTCTGCTCTTGTTTAGAGGGAGAAAAAGCCGTTGAAGCTCTTCCCCTATTTGTTCCCACTCTGCCCCGAGTGAGCGATGCTAAATAAACGCGGGCTCTCCCCAGGGGCGGTGAGGCCCGAGGGCACACAGCACACCGCCCGCCTCCTGCTGCCTCCCCGGGCCGCGCTTCAAGCGTTCCCGCCGCCTCCTCCACACCGCCCGTCGCCCAGGGAACCCGCCATCTCCCGGGGGAGGCTCGTTAACGCCCGGGGCGGTGAGGAAGGGGGGAAAAGGCGGCGGCTGCGCTCCAGCGGGGCTCACCCCGGCGCGGCCTAGCCCCGCCGCGCCGCCCTTTGCGGGTCCGGGCCGCGCAGCGAGGCCTGTGCCCGCGGCGGCTCCGCTTCCCTCGGCAGCGGGCGGTGCCCAGACGCGCGGGGGCTGCTGGGTTGCTGGCGCTCCCCGTGACGCAGCGGCGCGGCTCTGTGACGCAGCAGCCGCCCGGGCGGGGGCCGCGCGGTTGGTTGGTTGGTTGGAGCGGCCGGAGCGGGGGCAGGAGGGAAGCGGCGCGGCCGCGAGCGGGCGGGCAGCGCGAGGCCGGCCGGTGCCGGAGAGCGCGAGCGAGGCGGAAGGCGCGCGCCAAAAAAAAAAAAAAACCCGAAAAGGACACGTGAGGGGGAAGAAGCGGGCGCGAGAGCGCGCGCGCGCGCGGCCCCCCCCTCCCCATCCCCAACCCCCGTCTCGTTTCTCTTCTCCTCCCCCTTCTCCGTGAGCGCGCGCGCGGCGCGGCGCGGCGGGAGGGGCAGGGCGCGGAGCCCCCGCGCCAGGCCGCGCGGCGCGTGGCGGGGCGGGAGCGGGGCCGGGCCCAGGCCCAGCGCATCCCCCCGCGGATACCGTGAGGGCGGCAGCGGCGGCAGGGCCGGAGCAGCGGTGGGGGGCGAAGGGGGCCGCGCAGGGGCCGGATCCCATCATGGCCTCGGGCGGCGGCGGCGGCGGCAAGATCCGGACCCGGCGCTACCACCTGGGCACCGCGAAGCCTCCGTATACGAGGAGCAAGCAGGTAAGGTGCGCCGGTGGCAGGCTGCGGGTCAGCCCCGCGGCGGCCCGGTTTCCCCCCCTGTGCCCCGGAGCTCCCCCAGCTCCGCGCCTCCGCGGCCCGGCGGAGCCGCCCCTCTGCTCTCCCCACACCCCCTCCACGTGCGAGGCCGGGGTTTCCCGGTGGAGCGGCCCGGGGCCGGGAGGGCGGGCGTGAGGCGGGGAGGGGAGGGGGGCAGGGTTTCCCGCCGGGCCCGCGGGGATTCTGGGATTTCCGGGCGCTCGCCCCGCTCCCGGCCCGCCGGGGAATCCTCCTCGCCCTTTTGTCTCCCGGGGAGAGTCGCCCCCTCGGCGGGAGGCGGCGGCCGGGGCGGGCTGGGCTGGGCTGGCTCCCCCTCCCCGGGGAGCCGGTCGTGCCGTGCCTGCCGTGTCCGCCCGAGCCCCGCGCCGGGCTCCCCACCGGGCGGCCAACTGTAGCTACTCTGAGGTTTCAGCGCCTCGCTGCTGATATTTCTTCCTTTCGTGACAAGTTTCGAATTGCGAACGAGTTGCTGAGGGTGCTCTGTAGTAGGAATCTTGGATGGGGTTTTTTCGGGGTTTTTTTTTTTGTGGGATGCTGCTCGCAGAACCCTCAGGTCTGCGCCTGGTGGTTTCTTCGGTCTCTTGCCTGGGCCTAAACGTGCTGGTGCAGGGCGAGCAAAAGGAAATTCCGAAGGCATTTGTTCTGCTTTGTATTGGAGGGCTGAGTAGATGGATAACAAAAAAAACAGTGTGGAAATTGTGACGTAAAACAAAAGTCCCACGCCGCTTAGAGTGGCTGGAGGGGCGAGAGGCAGAGATCCTGCCCAGTTGCTGTTTGCCAAGAAATTTCAAGATGCCCAGAAACGGTGGCCTGGAGATGCCTCCCCTGTGTGTTTATCCACCTGAACTTGACTGTTCAGCCAAAACCTTTGCAGCATTAAATCGGTAACATGAGGCAGGGAGTGGAATGTTGGGAGCCAAAGTTGAGGGAGCATTACGCACGAGTTGTTGCTCAGTTATTTTTTTTATTCTTTGGGAAGTACTAGATTTGGTGCTCTGCAGAGTGTGCCGCTCAGCAGCGTTGTCCTGGTGAAGGTGGCATGGTGACGCTTCGTACAAAGGATCACCGCGCTTAGAGCGAACCTTGAAAGCTCTTACATGAAAGAGAGAATAGTGCTGAAATTGCCGTATCTCGCACGTGTTGATACTACGTAGATAACTGATAAACCTTGCACGCGAATTTAAAATAATTGGCATAGATGGTTTTCTGGCCCCTCTATTGTCTGTTATCTCTGTGCGTTTTCCAGTGGGTTTATTTAAACAATGTGCCAAAGCAAACACGTGCTTGGGGATACCTGTGGGATTCTGCCCAGGGAATGGGTGCTGCAAATCGAATACGTAGATCAAATTAATGGGAATATATTGGGGGGAAAAAAATTGTAATGGTTAAATAGGTAGGCAAAGTGATAGCTGTCAGATGTGTGCATTTGTTATAATGGATGGCTTTTTAACCCTGTGCAGCTCGTGAACTTGCCTTGCCTAAAAAGATGAGCTAATGTAAAATGGGAATTAATTGACAGACATTCCTATTTTCAATATAACGTCTACTCTGCAGGAGGATTATGTGGTTTAGTGTTAATTGCCTCTCAGTGATGAGTTTGGAAAGGCATGAAAGCGCTCGTTGCTATCTTGACATGAGGTTATACCTCTGATTCCAATCCCCCTCTCCAGTAACTATTATCGATGCACAGATTCATAGAAATGCTTTCATAGAAGTGCACTAGATGTTGCAGTCAAAACTGCGGTCCTGAAGACCCTCAGTGTCTTTGTCATCAAGTTCCAAAGGTGCCTAAGCGCTGTAATGTGTTATATAGATTATAGTTTAAAAGTTCCTAGGATGTCTGTTTTTTCCCACCTGTTTAAGGGATGATTAGCTCATGATTTTCTGCGTTCTGGATGTTGTTATTTTGTCATAGTCTCCCGGGAAGTTCAGTCAGGTGAGAATTCTCCCATCACGACCAACATGTGCTGCAGAGCCATGAGTACAGTGACAGCTTTAGAAGACAGTTGGAAGAGGAGGTGGTGCTGCTGCTGCTGCTTTTTAACGACTATTAGCTAAAAGCGTTTGTTCAGAATGTGATAGACCCTGCTTCAGATTCATTTTTTGCCTGAAGGGATCAACCTACATCTTCCACTTTCCGGGCGAATATCCCAGTCGCCAAGCTGTGTGTTGTCTTCAGTTCTCCTGGCTGAAGCTGTGTTACTACCCAGAAAAAGAATGCGTGATTCACTGAGCTAGAAAGAGGATGTATAAGAAGATGTTGCCCTCCAAGACTGGAGGCATGCAAGCTCTGGTTCTTGATTTCAGAAGTTATTCTGAAAGATGTTCCTTGGAGCAGACATGCACAACCTGACATGTCCTGTCCTTTTCTCTCCAAGTGCCCGATTTAAGCTTTAGAGCCATGCTTTATTGTGCTTGTGTGTAGGTTTTTTTTTTTTTTTCATCTGGAGCCTTTTTTTAAACCAGCCTCAAATAGGGAAAGTGAACAGACTCTGCCTGGAAGAGAAGTCTCTGACTTGTAGCTTGCATATTCTCCTGGAAGATGGGAGTGATACGGGTACAGATTCCCCCAGCAGTAAAGGAACTAAACTGGTATTTTCCTTTCTGAGCTACCATTCTGCCTTATCAAAAGTGCTCTGTCAGCAGCTATATTATTAAACCAGCAAAAAAAAAGGAGCAGCACTGCTAAGTACAGACGATACAGACTCACCCACCGTGAAGGTTTGTGGGGCGGGAATCATGTCTCAAAAAGAAAAAGAGATACGCCCAACATGTATCACTGTGTTGGGCGTTCTGGGAGTAGAACTGAGGAGTCCCTCCCCGTTGACTGGGCTTTCGTAGTGACTAAACGTTGACACGCTGAACACGTTGACTTTAGATTACGCTTATCGTGCTACCTGTTTACTCAGCCAGCTCACGCTGAAATATCCAGCCTCCGTCTGAACTGCGCAAGGAGCTTAGGCACTTGGGTTAAAATTGCGGCATCTTTGGGAGCTGAGCACACAAGTGAGGGAGCTGTTGTGTCCGACATCTGGGTTTCATCCTCCAGATGTGGCCCCAGTGCTTGTAAACGCCAGTTTGTCCTAGTCATTGAGGTAGACGAGTGATGATTGGAATGACTAGGGAGGATGTGTTAATGGGATGCATGTTTACATGGTTGACTTATTAAACAGCTTCTAGTACAGTGTCTGTACGTTCCCGTTGCTAATTTTACGTGCGTGCATGTGCACTGGTTTAGCCTGAAATAGTGCCACTCTCATCCAGGTAACATCCAGATTTCAGAGATTCTAAATGTGACTTACAGGAGGAGAGACTGAAATAACTTTTTTGGTTATTTTTATTTGATAATTAACCATTCAGATGAAAGCGTCGGAGAACTTTGACTCTCCTGGACTTTTAAACTCCTACAAGCAAATTTAAGAATGAGAAGAAACAGTAATCTGAAAACTTTATAACCTTTCCATAAACCTCTATGTTAAGGTTCAGCTTAGAGCTATTTGATACTAGAGATAATATTTGTACAAGAAAACAGACCAAAGATGTTTTCCTTGGTGAAACCAGCTTAAGTTTCTGCATGATTGTAGTTAGTCTTGTGCTGATGTAGTCAGGAGAAAGAGGGGACCAGAAGGCCACTGAGAGGCACATTCACTGGTACTGGTCATGAAAGCTCCTCCAGACTGGAGAGTTTCACAGAGTCACTTGTCACATTTGCAAGATTCTTCCCAGATGGAATAGCTGCAGGCTTGGGAACTTAAGCTGTATGCGGCAATGCGTACATTGTTACCTTATCACCTGCTACTGTCTTGGAGGTAAGCTAGCTGTAAACTCACTTGGTGTACACATGGGATTTTCTTGGTGGGCAGTGACTGCCGGCAGTGGGCAGAAGGAATCTTATAAACCACCAAGTTTGTTCTGTGAGGAACATTTTGAAGTTCTCACACGAAACAGTTCCTAGAGTATCATATTGAGTAGTATAATCTAGGCAGTGTTTCATTGATACTGGACTAGGCTGCCCAGGGAGGTGGTTGAGTCACCATCCCTGGATGTGTTTAAGGGTGGTTTAGATGTGGTGTTGGGGGCTATGGCTTAGGGGAGAACTTGTAGAGTAGGGTTGATGGTTGGACTCAATGATCCCAAGGGTCTTTTCCAACCTGAATAGTTCTGTGATTCTATGATAAACCTGAAGCAGAAAAATATCAGTTAAAAAAGTCTTTATTATGAAGGTCCATAGGGACCTGCACAAGTCTAATGGTGTTGGTTTAACTCCTGTCTATAGGATTGCATCTTGAAATGTGCTGGGGTGGTTGTATTTATATTTGGATGTGTCTCTCTGCTTGTTTTGCTTTCTAGTAGGCTACCACATTGACCTGAAATGAGTAGATGTGGAGAAATGTTTAATACGTATTTAAAAATTTGTTTTAAAAGAATGGGCTAATAGTTAACATCGGCGGTGTTGTCTCTGTCCCAGCGATATAAAATTGTATTGGCAAAACGGATGTTTAAATATGGTACTTTGTTTTCTATTGCTGTGGTAAACAAGAACGTATCCTAGCTGGGAAGAACTTTTTAAACAGTGACACTGACGGTTTTCTCTCATTTAGCCTATCAGTGCTGTCAGTGGTACAACAAATTGTAGATGATGATTGCTGCAGCATTTTATTAATATTTTGGGGTTTGTCTTTCCAAGGGTTGTCATGACAGCCTTGGAGGCTGTGAAGTATTGGAGGAAAACAATATTAGTGAGTGGTGTCTTAGGAGAAGAAGAAAGCAGATGAAATAACTGGCTGTGTTAGCTGGGACACTGCAAATTGCCTTTGGTTGCTGGCAGCACATCACTTCCTCTGAGTTATTTATTCCCCCAGTCAGTAATTAGAACCGGTTCTTGCTCCCCTGCCGTGGAGGAGCTGAGCTGCTGATGACTCTGACGACTGCAAGAGGACAGAGTTCAAAATCTCTTTTGCATGCCTAAAAGAGTTTGAGCAGAGCTATTTCAGGTGGGTGCAGACACGGGCTACCGTAGCGTCATGTAAGTAACTCATGACACGGTGACTGGCGCAGTAGGCGTGGGCTGAGCAGTGGATGTCGCTTACCTGGACTTTCACAAGGCCCTCAGCATGGTCCTCCCGTGTTGTTCCCCATCATATGCTGAAGGGCAGGGCTGCCACTGAGGATTTGACAGAAATGGGCTACTGGGAACCTTGTGGGGTTTGATAAAGGCAGAGTCCTTCAGCTGGGACAGAACAACCTCACCTACCTGTTGGACAGCAAGTTGAACCCGAGTCACCGGCATGCCCTTGGGTGAAGAAGGCCAAGAGCATAGTAGAAGGTATTAGTAAGAAAGTCAGAAGGATG